>CM074279.1:4980205-5067705 GCA_037194245.1 Opsariichthys bidens
ATAAAAAAATATATATTTGCAGTTATCTCCCATTGACCCCTATTGAAGTTTACCCAGCTATGACGACTTCCGGAAATGTGAAATTATCATAACCTGGCTTCTTCTATGGTCAGTCATCTCACTGAGCTCAACCTCTGTCTTAGCAGAGCAATGTTTCAGGCCTAAACTTTGAATGTCACAAATGGTGCATCCGCCTGAAGCCACTTCATATATCTCCCATCATGCTTTTCATTTGACCTCCCCATCAGCCTGAAGAGGGCAGCCTGGGAGACCATTCTCCTCGGTGTCAGTTGTGTTGAGAGAGCAAGGTCACACCTGCAGGTGCCTGGTGGGGTGATAGATGATGTTTCTTTAAACTCTAGAGAGCACGGTTCTTAGGGACCGGCTGTTTACTCTCTCTTGAAGTATAATGGGCTCCTTTGAAAGGGCAGAACTTGGCAGACCTCAGACTGGGAGAATACCTCGTGATTAGTTAATGACACATTCGGCTTAAATCAAGCATAATCACCATTAGCCACTCAGGCAGCTCACATCAGTTGTGGTATTTCCTACTATTGGCAGAGCTGCTTTTAATAGCTTTGCACATTGTGCAGGAAAAACAGGAAAGGGGTCGAGAATGTGACAGTTGCATTGCCAGCCCTCATTTAAGACTTCATTATATTACAACAGGTCTGGGCCTGAATCAGCAGAATTGAGAAAGGAAGTTTGATTCTTTTCCACAATATATGTTTTATATGTTAGCTATTCAGAAAACGCTGTTCTTGCTGGAATAAGAGTTTACTCTAGCTTAGTTGGCTAGTCTTCTAGCCAGGTTGGGTTATTTGTCAGGACCTGCTGGCCAGCTAACGCTTGTGAAAAAGAAGTGCCCTTAATTGTACTGAATGTGAGTACTTCAAATCTGAAAGTTTTTTTTTTATCTGTACTTGCATATAATATAATATTAATGAATTAAAAGGTCACTTAAGTTTACCTAAAGAGAATACACTTTAATAACTGTTGCTTAACAGAAAGTACACTTTTAAAAAGTGCACTTTGTAATAACGTGCATTTTGTAAAAAGTAGATCCCACTAAAGTGAGTCAAAAAGTGTAACTTCGCTGATTTTCAACCTGCTTTGTTACAATGTCGGTATAGGCTTATTTGTAAACAATGTTTACTCGTTTTCTGAGAGAGTCACATTCATTTATTCATTATAAAATGGTTATTAACAGAAAAGTTATTTGTAAGGGTATATGGTTTATCACAGGAAATTGTATCGTGATCTATTTTTCTCTTTAAACATAATTATCGCAAAAATGAGACAATAGCAACAGCTTTATTACCTGAACGGGATGTTCATGGATGTTCTGAACATTTTGCTTCAGGGAGTTGGGAGGAACTGAAGGAACGGTAATTTCTCAACACCATTATGACTAAAAGTTTGCTAAGAAGTATTTCCTACTGGCAGATTTTGACTCTGGTCAAGCATTTAGCAGAATTGTAGGAGTGGCCTTGGACGACAACATGTCCAGTGCATTATGGGTGTTGAAGTTTTCTTACCTATTTGCTAGGCAGCACCCTTTTTCTAATTAGGTAGCGCCGATTTCAAATTTGATTCGCCTTTCTACTGTATAGGCAGCCAAGTTTTATTGAAAGCTCATTCTGCCAGCAGTGAAGAACCATTTGAAGTTATACTAACTGCATTTAATATATTTACATACAACATTTATAAATAACATGCAAGTGTTCAAAAGCATTACAATCAGTTCACACTAAAGTATAGCTTTATAAAGAGTGTATACTATTTCTGTACTCTTTTTAAAAGTATGCTAAAGGATTTCTTTTTCACAAAGAAATAACACCAGCTAAACTAGCTTGTAATACCTAAGACCAGAAAATGTTGTCCAGAAAAGATATAGAAGAGCTAGTGGCATTTTTAATTCTATTGACAAATGGATAAATCAGAGCTTTTGACAAAACGACAAAGTAAGAATCATTTGGCAAATGGAAGCAATTAGCAAATTAAAATGTGCATTTAAAAATAATTCTTAATTATAATTACTTTGTTTGTTTGTTTCAACTGCATTTAAAAAAAATAATTCAATAAACTGTTAAAAGGTACATTTATTTTTCATTTTAAAAATGATTTATTTATCATTTTAATGTTTGAATTAAATCGATAACTTATTTCTTCATTTTATTTTAAATGTCACAATAATTCCCCGTATCCAACACTAAAATGACTTAAAAATCGCACAACGTGTTTCAACTGGGGTTTCGATTTACCAATCATAAAGTGCTGTGGACCTTTGATATTAGGTCAGGCTGCATCACAGTTCCCCTGTGTGTGTCAAAGAGAAAGAGTCAGGTGTAGTGGGTTCATGGGTCATATGAGCTCTAGCATTTTCTTTTGCTCCAGAAGCAGGTATGACCGAGGCATAGGATGTTTAAAGGAGAGCAGATAATCTTACAGGCCGCAAGGTTCGGTTAAGCCTCTTGTCAAGTGCTCCTCTTCACAGATCTGGCCCTACGGCGCAACCGTGAGATGTCAGGGTGACAGTCTAGACAGCAGCTGTCTCACTGAGAACTTTTCCAAAACTCCACATGAGACATCAGTCCCTCCTACATGCAGGAATCATTTGTCTCTATTCAAGCCCAGTTAGAGGGATTTAACTGCATATTTGCTTGAAGATAAGGGTTTCGTTGGACCGTGTGCCCCACGGAAACATTCCATCAAAACTGTCTTCAAAGTAAACACGCGGGCATTGACGCTTTCAGGCATAGAAGTGTTAAAGAGCACCTGTTAGAACTCATATAGAGGCTAAACAAGCTGAAGAGATGTATTAGATGTATTATCTATAATTAGAGGTGTGTGTATTATTATTGTTATTACTGCTCATATATTAGTGTTGGTGATCTTAAGTATTAAACTTTGGCACCTAATCATGAACATTTGAAATCATGTGTCTAAGCAGACTCAGTTTTCATCTATGCTTGATCAAATGGGTTTCACAAAAATCATATAGATTTACTTAGGAGGGGCCCAAAACTAGAGACCAGAATATCAGACACTTTGGGGTGGGCAAACACCCAAAACACATTTGTGTTGTAACTCCTCTAAACAGTTAAATGAATCTGATTGCTTCAGCTGTTACTGGCATTCATGCAGTTATTTATTGTATTTTGTATAATTGTCACCAGACTCCGTGTTAATTTGTTTACAGTTTTAGAGGTTGAGAAGCATTCCACCCTCGTGTTGTATGCCAACAGGGTCATCTGTTTAAAAAATAAACTATCTTAGAGCGCCACCTAGTGATCATTTTGTGCCGTAGTTTCTTAGCACTGTAGAAGTTGATGGAGATTCTCATCAGGCTTAGATACAAAATGGTTTCTTTTGTTCTATAATGGTGAACAATATTGGTACAGTCTGACTGATTAATGCCTCAATCAGTTATAAGAATTATTTTGAATTCATGATGCCGACAGTGTCGACTAAAATAAGAATACAGCTGATACATTCTATACATATTTCTTAATCCTGCTCTTCTGCCAGAACATAACACATCTTTAAAAATACTTCTGTTTTTCTTAATTCTAATATATAACCCAAATTAATTTAAAATTCTTGTGTTCTTCTCGGAAAAAAAAACGCAAATGTTGCTATTTTAAAAAAGCAGGCAGTGTTAAGGCACAAAGTTGACTGAAAATAATCCTAATTCTGCTTTAGAAACTTCCATCCGTTTCTAATCCAGACAGTTTTTTTTTTTTTTTTTTTTTTTTTTTTGCTTGTTTGCTTTTTTGCAGTATATTTGAGAGGTAAGAGAACGAGAACTGGCCGTTCTTCCCAACAGTGTTTTCCAGCTACTTCATTCAGATCATAAAAGTGAAGGGCCCAGGGTTTACTACACCCTTAACCACAGTTACAGTGGACTCACATCAGTGTTGAGCCCACTGCATACGAGCTTCCCACATACAGTCATAAAACACAAACATCACACAGGGACGAAAGCCTCTCCTGACATTCTATAAAGCATTTATTTCATTGGAGGGGAGAGGGTGAGTGCAGAACGCCATACAGGAATACCTTTCCATATCCTTCAAACTCTTCTAACACTACTGAAGGGCAAAATATGTAGTAAATAAATAAATTCAAACCTATATCAAGCTTGAGTGGCTTTCTTAACACACATCTTAATCCGCTCTATGATACCCTTTCAATTCAGTAGATACTGTATCAGTAAAATCCAGCCCTTGATTTGAGAACCATTGCAGTATGCCATTAACTGATATATAAACTTTTTATTTATGTTTCAGATAAATGCTTTTATTAACTGAAGACTTGGTGAGCAGAAGAGACTTCTTTTAAAAACATTAAAAAATCTTAACGTCCAAATATACATATATATATAATATATATATATATATATATATATATATATATGAAAAATCTGAGGTAAATCACACACTTTGCTTACAAAAAACTTAACTACAGCCATATTTTACAGTAAAATGACTTGTATTGTCTTGTTAAATATAAAATTGATTTTCACACATTTGATTTGTGAAATACTTTTTGTATTGTTTTGGTGTTTATAATGTTTTTGATATATGTTAAGGCTTAAGGCAACTTACAGTTAACCAATCAACTTGAATTATTAATGGTTTTTACAGCACACACTGCAGTACTTTTTGTTACTGTATTTCATCCCATTTTATGTAAGTTGCATTAAACATGAGATGGAATTGACTCTTTGCATTCAATCAGCTCAATGATGCCAATTTCATTCAAATGCCTATTATACAGTAACTTGGAGAGTGCATTTGTAGGGATGTGTATTGTAGTAAATGTGCAAAGCAACTGTTTAGGGATAATGGCCATAAGAGAAATATTGTCAGCTGCTTTGCTAAAGCCAACTGTTTAACTGGGTGGAAGTCACAGGACCAACTTGATCTTGCTCATCTCCCTTTCAAATGCAAAACACACACTTCCCTCTACAGTGTGTGTACAGATGTTCCTTAAAACCTATAATCTGTCATTTGGGAGAAATCTGAATTCACAGCCTTCAGCTACAAGGAACGTTCTTCAGGAAATATATGTAGCGACAGCTGCGGTCCGCTCCCACTAAGACTGCTGAATAAACCACTGTCTTGGATCAAATCCATTTCACACTACCTCAGCATGCAAGATCCATCATGAAGAAGGGCCTTTAGGAAGGTCCGTGCTCTCCGAAAGCTTGGCAAAATTCCAAAACCCAAACAAGCGTTTGGTCAGCTTTCGCACAGGTTTTGTTTTAAAGAGGCCTATAACAAATTGGTCTACATACTTTTGAATGGATGTGAGAATAAATGATTAAAAAAGAAGAAAAAAGCCACTTGAGATTAAGCATAAAAACATATTTAATTTGTGTGAGTAAATACGAAACTTTGAGGTATGGAAGTGGGCTGCAGTCTGTTCAATAAATAATAACACATAATGAACATTCTGTCATTATTTACTCACCCTCATGTCAATCAAAAAATGCATGACTTTCTTTCTTCTCCAGAGTACAAAGACATTTGAAAGCAACCCTATAAAACTTTTGGACCTCTAATGGTTGAAAAATATCATGTTACTTACAGAGGAATATTGTTTTGATAATTCTGTGAGTTGTCCTTTGGCTCTGCTACTCTGCGTAGATGAATCCGATGGCTTGAGGCAAACAGATGTGCTCATAGTACAGATGATCTCCTTAGTGCGAATGGCATTAGAACACACACGGCAAACCGTGGACACACAAACCTGAAGCAGTGAGCAGCCATTGACTGTGGCACCCAGGGAGTGATTGGGGGTTATGTGCCTTGCTCAAGGTCACCTATTTGCAGGGTTGGGGAGTAACGAAATATATTAGTAAATTAGTTACGTATTTAAAATACAAAATTTGAGTAACTGTATTTCATCACAGTTACATTTTAAATGGGTGGTAATCAGATTACAGTTACATCTGAAAAGTATTTTAGATTACCAAAGTGATTACTTTGAATGTAAACAGCAATTAATGATTCTTTGACTCTGACTCTCTGAAAAAGCATCCTAAGCTACATTACTGCTCATAAGTTTCATACCCCTTGCAGAATATGCAGCATTTTAATAATTTTAACAAAATAAGAGGGATCATAAAAATTATATTTTTATTTAGTACTGTCCTGAATAAGCTATTTCACATAACTGATGACTGAATTTATAAAAATTGCTCCATTCAAAAGTTTGCATATCCTTGAATCTCAACTGACATGACATTACCTGCATGATCCACGGCTGTTTTCATGTTTTGCGATACAGTAAAAAGGTTTCTAAAAAAAAGAAAAGAAAAGATAGGTGTGAATTTTTATCTCACAATTCTGACTTTTTTCCCTGCAATTGCAAGATATAAACTCACAATTGCCAGTTAAAAAGTCAGAATTGCATGATGATAACTTGATATTCAGATTTGATATATATCACAAGTTTTTCAGATTTTCATATATCGCGAGTTTATATAATTTTCTCACAATTCTGAGTTTATATATCAGAATTCTGACTTTTCTTTCAATTCTGACATTTTGTCTCAAAATTGAGAGTTTATAACTCACAATTCCAACTTTATATCACGTAATTCTGAGGGAAAAAAGTCAGAATTCTGAGAAAAAAAAAACTTTTTTGTGTGTGTTTTACATACTTATTAGTATTCCAAAGTATTCTAAAGTATTTAGATTAAGTTACAAAACTTGAGTAATGTAATGAAATACGTTACAAATTACTTTTTAAAGCATGTTGTAACACAGTTGTAAATATGGGAAGAAGGAGGTGGAAACCGGCGAATGTTCAACGTACTTTTAATAAAAAAATAAACAAACAAAATAAAACACATCATAAAGTCCAGGCCTGGTCCTCTCTCGTCCTTCACTGTCATCGCTCCTCTTTTATGCTTCGGGAGCTCCTCCGTGAGAGATACGAGACCGGTGCACCGCGCAGCTGAAGCTCATTATCACTCGCGTCACTGGCCTCGCGCCGTTCCTTCACAGCTCTCGCCCGCCCTGCTCGTCACACATATATTTTGTAATCTGTAGTGAAATGCATTTTAAAAGTAACCTGCCTATTTGTGGGTACTGAAGAAGACAGCGCTGATCATTCATTCATTCCCACACCAACATTTTCCTGCCAGCATTGAGAATCAAACCCGCAACCATTAGGCCACGAATAAGTAAGAATACATGCAAGTAAGTAAGTATATTGTTGTTTTAAAGTAATGTTACGAAAGTTTGGCAACACTACATTAAAGTCACCATGAAATCAAATGGACAATTCTTGTTTTTTATGGAATATTGCAGTATTTATTTTAATTGATTTATCTGTGCACAACAAAAATTCATGTGCCCTCATAATCTTTAATCAAAATCACTTCCCTTCTTACTTGATATCCCACAATTCTGAGCGTTCCATTACATGACTTTTGAGCTAAAAATTTTTTATAAATATGGCATCTGAAAGTTGCGGTCAGTGGTCAGTTGGTGTGTAAATGTAGTATTTTCGTCAACTTTTTTCACTTTTGATGTCATTTAGCGAGAAAATAAGTATTTTAGTAACTACGGTAAATATTCGCTTAGTTATCACTAAAGCTCTATTTGTTGTAGATTATTAAACTGTAATGCTGGCTCAGAAGTCTCCGAAATCACTTCGTGAGGTGCCTTTATGCACAAACGCTGCCTGTAAAACAGCACAGGCTCACTGGAAAAATGTACCTCTGTCAACATTTTTGCAAAATGCAAAATATGGACCAATACGTACCAACTTACGCACCAATTTCTCACAGAAATGAACACTAGAGGCAGTAAAACAGCAAGCACTTTTAATCGCTTTCACACACAATTATGATTACAAGGCCGGATTATGGATTAATAAAGACTCCTTGCAGAATTATGTTATGACCTCGAAACACTTTTTACCATGATTTGTAAACAAATATGTTTTGGAGTTTGCATCACATACCCAGCTCCACATGTTCAGTTTTACGGGCATAACAAAGTTTGCATGGTAGTTCAGCTGCTACAGCTGGTACATTTTTGTCAGATTTTCCTTTTGTTAACACTATCGGGTAGGTTTAGGGTTTAGTGTATGTGTATGTTATTAACGGTGATGCAGCATTAAGCTTTTAGCACCACTCACCAGACATTTCAATTCAGAACTGTGGTGATATGTACAAACTCCGACGTAATAAAACGTTGCCATAACGCTTTTAGCTCCACTCACTGGACAATTCACTTTGAAACTGTTGCAAAACATGCATGACCCAGCATATTTTGCAAAAATGTTGACACAGGTACGTTTTTCTAATCAGCCTGGGCTGAGCAGCGAGGCAAGTTTTCGGACACAGTCCTCTTCTCTCCAAGCGCTGGACAACCTGTCACTCACATGAGACTGCAGAAATTGCAAACCACAACAATCCAATCAATTCCTGAAGGACATAATCAAGGCCTGCCCACATTTTTTCTTGTCTGAGAAGCCGTTTCACACAGATGAAACGAGGGAAGGTACGAAAATCTAATGCAACTTTCGTTCATGCAAACGGCGAGGCTATTTATAGGCAAATAGGACAAAAAAATAGTAACTGGTTTAGAAATTGGTATTGTTACCAACATAAACATGCACAGGAAATGTGATGTTATGCAAATTATGTTGATTCACGCTTTATTATGGGTACTGTCGTTTCCCTTTTTGCTTGCAAAATCTTTTTGGTTCGAGGTTGTTTTCAGGCTTCAAGCTAGGCTACTTCCACTGCAAATAGTAGTAACATGACCTTTTTTTCTTTGTTTATTTTATGATGTAAACACTCATGGATGAACGACGAAAGTACTGTATGCAGTTTCCCAGGAATTTTGTCCCAGCAACTGTCTTTTTTCTTCTTTTTTTCTAAATATCATACAGTCATCTCAAAAGTCATACAGGCTTTGAATCAAAGGGTGAGTAAACAATGACATAATATGACAGAACTATCTCTTAAAGACATCAAAACAAACTTGTTTGGTAAATGAAACAGTCTAACAAAAAATCATTTAACAATCCATGGAGCTGCATATGTGAGCGTAAGCTTAAGATCAAAAACCTGTACACGTGCCTTCAGCATGCCGTAATTTCCTCTTAATGCAAAACCCCTGTGAGAGGGAGCAAAAAAACGGAAGAAATGAGAGGGGAGTAGATTCTCGAGGACCCTTAGGCTCTGCGGCAGGGACCGGGCTCACAGCCGAGCTGAGTCTGACTTTCAGAAGTAATTTGTCCCGCTCAGCCCAGTGAGGGTAAATAAAAGTCTCTTATCCTGATTAATCTATCCTTCTACACCGAACAAGGTGAATGGAAGTTGGCACAAATGAGGGTGAAGAATATTTGGTGTGCTAGTGTAAACAGCCTGTGGGTCAGGCTCCGCTCCATCACTCATGGCAGGGGCCGCTCCCCTTGGGTCCAGGCCCCAACCATTTATTTAGAGCCAACAACAGCACTGGTGAGGTCACGAGTAGTAATTGGAGAGAGGGGAGGTGATCCCACCGAGTCTGGGTTATACCCCACAACTTCCTCTGTTCTTTTCCAATTCTTTCTGTTATGTATTCATCACAAACGGGGAATGTTTAAAATAGCGTACTGCTCCTACTATTTGCTGAAAGCTGAAATTTCTATAATTACTTTGCATATTCTGAACACACTGAATGGAATACTGTATCCCACAATGCAACGCACTTGGCTTAAAGTAACCAGATCTCATTAAGTCATGCCACATCATTTGATTTGACAAAAATGGATTTGGACATTTAAATGCGAAACAAACTTATTTAAACTACCGGTCAATAGTTTGGAGTCATATGCCTTGATTTATATTTCTCAATATCTTAAAAATCTTTCGATCTACAATGTTTATGCTTAAAAGCTTGAAATTATGTTCGTAGAAAAACAGAAACCATAAAGTGAACATATGAAATTCTTTACAAAAATATTTTAATTCAATTAATTTGATAAAATGGAATAGATAATTAAGCAAAATCAATCACAAGTGTCCAAGTGTATAGTTCCATTTGTTCACCTTTCTATTTTACTAAAAAATGTGGAAAATAGTAATAAAGAATGAGTTGGCGTCCTCACCTTTCAATGTCCAAACTTTTCAACTCTCATTTCTGAGATGATAGTTGGGCACCACAAAGCGGAAAACAAGCTAACTAGTTAAGTCATAAGACTTTAAAATGATTGTTGATTGAAGGCCTTAAAGGGTTAGTTCACCCAAAAATTAAAATTATGTCATTTACTTCTCACCATGAGGGTGAAACAAAAGATTTGTAAAGTTTCGAAGCAGTGTTTTGAAATCGCCATCTCTAGATATTGTTGAAAAGTCGTTATTTTGTTATTTTGGCGCACAAATAGTATACTTAGTATACACAGGGTAGTCGTGGCCTAATGGTGAGGGAGTCAAGCTTGTAACCTGAAGTTGCTGGTTCGATTTCCCATGCTGGTGGGGATTGTGAATGAGCAGCACTCTCTCCACCTTCGATACCATGACTAAGGTGCCCTTGAGCAAGCCACGAAACCCCTTGTGAGTCGCTTTGGATAAAAGCGTCTCCCAAATGAATAAATGTGCTTTATAATATTAAGGTTGAACCACTGTACTCACATGATCTGTTTTAAAAATGTTTTTAGTATCTTTCTAGGAATCTGAAAGAGTTAATTATCTTGCTGTCAATGCAGCTCTTCTCCCTACAGTGATTGTTTATCATGACTTCTGAGAACAAAAAATTAGCTGAATAATGACACTATTGTCTTACAGCTGCTTTTGAAGTTGTTTCATAATTGATGAACTTTGCAACACCAACAGTTATTGAACTGAACTGAATCACTGGGCTAAATTTAGACTGAAGCTGTTTTGAAAAAATCTGTGACTCAAGTTGACTTTTCAAGCAGCAAAAAACATCAAGAACATGTAAAAATAGGTTAGTATGAGGAACAGATGTGCAGCTAAAACTTTTGATCACATTCAGGTTCAAAAATTAAATTTTAAAGGTGCACTATGTAGTTTTTCGTTCCCTAGAGGTTGTCTATTCAAAACAAAGGCGTAGCTTGATGAAGCCAAGTTTGAGCGTGGAATCTTGGGACATGTGGTCTTCATCTCACAGCCGGTGGAAAAGAATTGGGATGGGACTCGGGCATAAATCATGTTCATGGATGCGATTATTAACGTTACTATAGTATGAAGCAGAGCAGGACTGAGTGTTGTGGGAGTTTTTATTATTTCACAGTCGCCGGCACCACTTACGCTTTTCCGGTCATGAGTATATGTAACGCAACTCTGTTTATCATATTAGATACATTTGAGTGTTTTGAAAAGGAAGTTATAAATGTGTGTTCACTCGCCGGCTGCTGTGAGACACTTGTTCACACTGCAGTAAGATCGATATTAGAATATCATATTAAATACTGGATGGCTTGTGTTGATAAATGGCATGCAATTAATTTTAAAATGTATTGTATGATGGAGAAAATTCTGCTTTACTGTTACTAAATATAAAGCTGCATTTGATTATACTATGTTAGCCATTTGACAAAATAGTGGTTTTCTCTGAGGCATGGTAAAGCATGGCACTCGCAAACAATCAAGAAAATTAGATTTAAATAATAAGACTAAATATGTTGAGCTGTATTCTAATTAGTTTTCTGTCTATAAATGTATCAAAACAGACATTCCCTTGTTTGTGTTCCCACATGTAATATATATTTAAGCATCTTTGGTGTTTCCATGGTTTCTACAAATAATACCGGAAACTGAGGCTATATTCTCACGATTTACAAATAGTTGGAAACATTTGGGACATTGTAAGTACTCAACTGAACAAAATATATAACACTGGCCTAGTGGTTTTTGGATATTTTACTCCAAAAATTGTACATATTGCAGCTTTAATGCTTCACACCATATTTGATGTCTCATGTGTGCCACAACTGAAATTAAATTTGAAAACTGCAGTACAGAGGAATATTTTCAATGAATTATTTCATTTGTTCAGCCTGTTTGGTTGTGGAACACTTGTAATATTGCAAATGCGTCACATAGACTACTTTTGTGATGCTTTTTGGAGCTTGACAGACATGCTGTCTGTAGCTGCATGATGATGGAAAATTTCATAGCATATGGGTTGTGAACAGCATAAGGGTGGGAAAAACAAATGGCAAAATTAATCATTGTTGACTGCACTATTTCTTTAACCACTCAAGAGTTAAGTCACTTGCCAGTTGCAGATACATCAGCAGTTACTTTTATTAATTTCTCACTGTATCAGGTTATGAGACAGTAATACTTCACTGGACCATGCTGCAAGAAGGGAAGTCATGAATGCTAATTGGACAGAGTGTACTCTTGGCTGTGATGGTTGTAGTTTTATTAGACAACGGACTGTAAAAAAGTTCTTTGACAGACCACCTCAGTCTCTTTCAATATGGCCAGGCGTTGACTTTCCCCATCTCTACTATGGCCCATTTTCACCACACACGACCAATGTCAGAATTATTAGCACCGATCTACTGATGAGGTACACTCGCTGAACTTTCCACACTGACCCTGAACTTCCCAGAATGCCATTAGTTTGTCATTAGCCACATGAAACGCACAGCTTTTGACAGTATATACAAACACATAGGAAAAACAAATGGGAGAAAGAAAATCACAAAGTATAACATTGCCGTCACCCACTTGGCACGACACACCACTATTTCTACAACCAAATTTCAAGAAAACATCTAACTTGTGAAAAACAAATATATAACGGCTAATGCTCTCCACAAATTCTCCAGGGAAGTTCCTGCTTTCAAGATTTGCAGCTCTAGAATTGTCATGTGCATTAAAATGATTTTGATTACAATAAAATGGGTGCAAATGTGAGAGCCATAGCCTTGTGAACGGTAAAAACTGTTACTTAAATTCAACTCAAAAAAATTAAGGCAACATTTTCCAACTACTTTTTGTAAGTTTAGTGAACTTCTTGGTATTTTGAGTTCGTAAAAATCAGTATTATGTATTTTACTGTATGAACATTAAAACATTTCAGTTTAACCATTGTGACAAGGAGTGGCATATTGACCAAATCATACTTAGTTAAAATAAGTAACATTTAAAATAAAAAAAAATTAAACTTTTTTATTTTAATTAATTAATTTACTCTCATTAATTTAGACAAGTTATTTATTCAATCCACTTGAAATAATTAGTTAGCATTGCCATAACTTTAATAAATAAGGAAAGAGAGGTATTCGTTTCCAACGCTCTATAACAGCTGCCATTTACAAACAATTCGGTGCACTTTAATGTTAATGTAACACAACAATGGTAATGTAAACATTTTAACATTAAAAATTACAGAAATTTCTGACTATCTTTAAGTGCAGCATAGAACACCTTCAAAGTGCAATCACGTTGTATAAAGCCCTCAAAAACTCCACAGAAATCCGAAACTGGTCCGGTACAGGTGACAACGACCATTAACGATCACGTTGTCATGCAGCATGGGCGGCTGGGCGGATCGTGATGTATTGCTTTGGATATAAACACTTATATAGAGTTTTATAGAAGCAATTTATTGTCATTTTTTGATAGGTAATAATAAGTTACAAAAACATTCACACTTTTTACTTATGTAAAGCTTAAATGAATACAAAAAGAAAAGGGAATCAATTTATTGGAAGAAATATACTTTTTAAAATAAATTCCTACAGACAACACCCTTGAAGCGCTTTTTACAGTGTGGGCAGCACTCTATACATATAGCACAACAACACTAAGCGACCCAATATTTCTCAATCCCATTCCCATGCCGCCCAATCCTTATCGAAATAAAAGCACAAAGGCCAAAAATATAACTTACAAAAATTACATAAAGCACATTGCAGAATTCTTTCTTTTCACTTCTCAACAAATACACTAGTGCAATAATATGAAGAGCAAAGGATGTGCATTAGATGTGAAATTGATGCTATCAATTTTGTATTTTATACTGTTTAAGTTCAAAATCACATGTTTATTTATCTCTCCAACTTTCAGGTTCTTAAGGTGTTTCAATGCCCAACGCTCTGTCTGAGGATTTCGTATATGTAAACAAACTGTATATTAAACATGCACAACTACACATTATTAATACCAATTTGTTTCCATCATGATTTTCTAATTGATAGTTGGATAGTCTAAGCTCAATTAAATTCTAGAGTGTCTCACTGGTACATAATAAAAGACTTTATAGTGGTGTGTCTTTTCTCATCTATTAAATTAGAACTTGAAAAGACATAATTATTAGAAGACTACACATTTGAGAGCTTGTTGTGTCCCAACAGAGAATGAACCATTGACAGAAGTCTTTTTTCTAAGAAACTTTAGCAATAATGTCATTTTCCATCATCTACTAGCCAATAGCCATTCCCCTGCATACCACAAACTGTATCGACTCAGCTTTCTTCCATGTTGTTTTTTTATGTACAGGCTCACTCTCTCTCTCTGGAGGATTGTAAGACAAATGCAATATCCCACATCACATCATTAGACATGAGGCTGTTTTAATTAAACCCTGAAGCAATGCCAACAATAGCCATTATGAATTTCTTGTCTACCAAGCTTTTAATTAGTCCCTTAGACCCACAAGTTTTCCAGACCCTTATAAACTGCATTTCAAAGACTTTCCAAGCACATGAAACTTCACTCTGCATGTTCTTAAAATCAAAGCCCCAAAGGTTCCACTGAACAAACAGATGAGCGCCAACTCTGAGTATAATGGATTTTGGAAAGCATGTTTTACTGCCCTCTGTAGGGCTGGGGTGGTTTGCCTGAGTGTAGCCTGTGTCTACATTGAGGATTACAAAAATAAAAGAGTGAGAGAGAACTATTTGTGTAAAGGTTGAATCTGTGATTCTAGCACCACTAAGGACACCAAACAGAACTTCTACATTTTTATATATTGTGATTTACTTTTTACATGTTTTTACTTATGTTAGGAACATGTGACAGTTTAAAAGTACAAAAATGCAGATATTCTTTAAAAAATGACAACAACCTTTAAGTCTGTCACTGTTTGTGCTGTTATTTTCCCTTCCCGGAGGACAATGACATAATGGGGTCCATATGTCTTAAAAAGAGGAGGGAACCAATGGTGAAAGTCAAGAAATTAAGAACATAGTAGAAGTTAATAAAATATAAATATATCTATTTAATGACATTGAATGGAAGAGCACATTCCAGGGACCAGTTTATGGCCGTGCTCCTCTCTGTCCATAACAGTGGACAAAGGTTTGCTACAGTTTGATTGGATCTTGGTAGACTAACACAAACAAACAGTCCAATGCCATCAGATAAAGATGCTAGGACAACAGCCAGACACATCTTAGAGGGCACTCTGGTACCATGTCTCTTGACCGAGTTCTGAGTGTCTGGCACAGAGAGGCAGAAGACATTTTCAGCAAGGATATTTAGTATTTGTATTAGTTACTCTTGTTCTTCTTTTGTTAATAAAATTTATTTTATTACAATTGTCTCTTCCTTTTGCTGATAATACAGAAGAGGTTCTACTAGTTAGCTATCTCACCAATCTTTCAGATAAATCAGCTGCTGATCAATCAGCTGAGTCTTCTCATTCTGCCAAGGTAAAAGACCTTGACTGGTGCCCTGAACTAGGAGAAGGGGGAAGGTGGTCATCTGATGTACTTATAACCACACCTTAAGTGACTTGTGATCCAAAAATCATAACGTCAGCTGTGACTTGAGTACCAAACACTACCCTACTTAGTGTCCTTGGATGGACGAAGGTAAAATCACTACAATAATCAAAGATGAATTACCTTTTTTCTCACATCTTCTCTCAAATAGGGTGAATTCCATTTTGAAATAGACATCACCAAACATTATAAATGATTGCATGGAACATTTTGGCATGCACTGTAAAAAATGTGTTTTTAGCAATATTTTACACGTCATGCTCTATTTTTCTGTGTGAAGAAAAGGCAAGCTAATATATTTTTGTAGGAATTACAGATAATTTAGTCATGGCTAGATCGAAGGGGGAACAATCACTCTTAACTAATTTCCTGAAGCAAGACTACGAGCAAACTGGATCAAGTAGCCTCATTTGTTTGTGTACAGGACCCAGATTGACACTCCTGCTATAGCCTCCCATGCATGCCAACAGGCAGCTAGAGGCTGGGATGCTGCAGGCAGCCAATCTGAGGAGGGGAGCTGACCCTTGGGCTGTTCAGAGTGAGAGTGTGAAGAGGAGAAATGTTCTTTTAGTGAAGGTGTTTGTTTTTTTGTTTTTGTTTTTTGAGCAGCTGTAATAGCGGTGAACTGCTTTATTGCTCACACATTTGGTGGGACAGTACAAGCACTTTCAAAAAACACAACGTACCCACCGCCCGGAACTGAACAGGGGGATGGAGGATGAACACAAAGCCCTTTGGAGGCTGGTGTGGCTGAAGAGGGAAGGGGCTTCCTTCTCTTCACTGCTGAAGCATTAGGAGGACTGCTGTTCAGGGTTCAGCACTACCCAGAGGTGAGGGCCCCTGATGCCTGGAAGCATTGCATGTTCTCAGGATCTGCTTTGGGCTGGGGCTGTGCAGGTGGAGGAGGGCGTGTGATGAAGATGGACCAGGAAGAACTGGCAGAGGGAGACACTATGGTGGAATTTGGTCTGGATATTTTTGTGGTTGCCTTGAAGAAAGGGATTTTGTACCCTTTTCCTTTTTTTAATAAATGGTCGGATTCATTCTAAGAGAACATCTGACTATTGGGTTTAACCCCGTCTTGTGGCTCAATGTTGGAAAGTTAGACTTTTGTGCCAGAAACCTGAGTTTGAGTCCCAGAACTCACATACTAAACCCTGAGATGCCTAATTCTAGAGAATCTTGCTATAGTTGCTCAGCATGAGTCCACAGTTCAAATGAAATGCAGGAAACTTTGATTGACGTACTAAACACTCACAAGAGCTGACAGATCTCGAGCTGACCAGCCAACTTCCACTCCAGCTACTGCTTCTACTGCTGCCCCTGTTCCTCTTCTGGATTCTTGAAAACTCTCTCCTTTAACTGAACCTTGCCGTCAACATTTCTCGGGTGATTCCAGTGCATGTAATGGGTTCCTGACTCAATGTACTCTCACATTTGAACTGCAACCACCTTCCTTCACCCTCAGATCAGGTCAAGATTGCGTATGTTATCACCCTCCTTTCTCTTAAGGCTCTCTCATGGCAAACAGCATTCTGGAAGGCACAGGCACCCTTCCCTTGCCACTAATGGCCCCTGCCTTCAAAATTCTTCAAGAAGCCTCCATCTTCATTAAGCTTGATTTGTGCAATGACTACCATCTCGTGGACATCAGACAAGGAGATGTATAGAAGACCACCTTCAACATGCCAACTGGACACTATGAACACTTAGACATGTAACACTAATGCTCCTGTAGTTATTCAAGCTGTCATTAATGACATTCTCAGAGACATAGTCAACCAATTTGTGATTTTCTACCAAGACAATATCCTAATCTTCTCAAGTTCTCTCCAAGAGCATGTCAAACCTGAGAAATGTTTCATGACCCAGGTCCAGTTCCTGGGGTTCATCATCAAGCATGACCAGATACAAATGGACTCTCAAAAGGTTTAAGCAGTTGTGGATTGGCCCTACCCCTCATCGGTTTAGGAAGTACAAAGTTTCCTCAGTTTTGCCATTTTTACAGCAAGTTCATCCTAAACTTCAGTACTGTACCAACTCCTTTATCTGCCTTCAACAAGGGGAACACAGCCCACTTTTGTTGGGGACCTGAAATGGAATTTAATTCAAATGCCATTTTACCTCTGCCCTGTCTTATTCTCCCGAACCCAGATATTCACTTCATCGTGGAAGTTGATGTCTCAGATGTAGGGGTTGGAACTATGCTGTCCCAAAGGAGGGAGGACAACAAGCTGCACCCTTGTTCATTCCTTTCCCACTGCCTTACACCGACTGAGAGGAACTATCATATGGGGGATTGAGGGTTACTGGCAGATAAGCTAGTGCTTGAAGTGTGGAGGCATTGGCTTGATGGGGCCAAACACTGATTCCAAGTGCTTACGGACCACAAAAACCTGGAATACATTCATCAAACTAAGCGTCTCAACCTCCACCAGGTATGTTGGTCCTTATTCTTCAACCCATTCCAGTTCATCTTATCCTACCAAGGGGCGGCAGTGATTCAGTGGTTCATGTAGGTTGTCTACTAACCGGAAGGTTGGTGGTTCAACCAACACCTGACCAAGTGTCGAGGTGTCCATGAGCAAGACGACCTGTGCTCCCGACGAACTGGATGGTGCCTTGTATGGCTGACATCGCCATCGGTGTGTGAATGTGTGTGTGAATGGGTGAATGTGAGGCAAAAATTGTAAAGTGGCCATAGGTCTGTGAAAGCGCTATATAAATGCAGTCCATTTACCATTTACCTCCCCGGCTCCAAGAACCTAAAACCTGATGGGTATGACTGCCCGAGTATATGTAAACACTCCTCAACAAGATTCCATTACTTGTCATCCTGGCACTTCTCACTCCCTTGAGCTCCTCCAGAGATGGTTTTGGTGGCCAACTATCAAGGATGTCACAATATTTGTAAATGCCTGTCCCAAGTGCAACCAAGGTAAAGTCTCTCACCGTTCACCCCAGAGGCTATTGCACCCTCTTTCCATTCCACAGACCCTGGTATGATCTTTCCATGGATTTTATCACTGGACTTCCGTTATCACAGGGCAACACCACAATCATAGCTGATAGATTCTCCAAGGCTGCCCAATTTATTCCCTTGCCCAAACTACCCACCACAAAAGAGACTGCTGAGTTTGTTATAAAGCATTTTTTTCAAGTCTTTGTCAATCTCTGGAGACTTCGGTAAGCCTCTCTTCTGGGTTCCATCCGGAGTCCAATGGGCAAACAGAGAGGCTTAACCAAGATCTTGATACTACCTTGAGGTATATGCCTACTAACAACCTATCTTCTTCATATTCATAGTGTGGGTGGAATACGCTCACAACACCATTTGCTCCAATGTCCCCTTTCGAGTGCCAGTTCGGGTATACTCTATTAGTATACTCTACTCTATACACTATTCCCTGAGCAAGAAGTGGAAGCTGCAGTTCTTCTGTCCGCTCAACAGTTTGTCAAGCGCTACTGCCAGACACTGAAAAAAGGCCTGACTCAAGCTCCTTAAGGTCTCTCAGCATTACCAGCACCAGTCTAATTGAAGACGCAGACCTACCCCCACTCTTGGTCTTTCGACCAAGAACATTCCCTAGCAGGCTACAGTATGTTAAGTGAAAAGCATGACACGTCGCCATGGAAACAATTAGGGCAAACGTTCTAAAATAACGTCACCTTAAAAAAACTCAGTCTGGGGGGTCAACTAGAATATTTTAAACTCATGCATGAAAGGGTTAAGTCACCATTTTGCACCAGCATGTTTCTACAGTAGCCTTAAACGGACAAACTGCTATACAGAGCGCGTTTACTTGACTGGCTACTTTCTTCTGTCTCAGACAACAACATCTATGTCCTGTGTTGGCCACTGTAGCTTCTCTATATTCCAATTCGCAACCTCACCTCTTTATGCCGCTAAAATTTACAGACAAAGAATATGTTTACATGACAATGATGTACTAAAACCTTTGTATTTTTCGCATACAGATAACACCAGTCACAAAAAATCCCCATTCACTTGGATCTGTGAAAACCACTAAAACGCTGTATTACGCATGCTGTAATGAAGCAGAGTCATCGGATTGGGAATCCATCTGCAGTTTATTTGTAGAAGCAAAGTCAGACAAGGCAGGGTCGGTACACGGCAGATACAACAGTGGAGACAAGGCAGAAACAATATCAGGGACAGGCTAAGGTTCGAGACAGGCGGCAGAACGGTCAAAATCCAGTAGACAGGCAGGAATCTGGCTAGGTAGCAAACAAACAATAGTCCAGAGAACAGGCAAGGGTCAGGATAGGCAGCAAAGGTTCAATAACGGTAAAAACAGTCCAGGTCATGACAGAATAACAATCCACAGGGTATAAATGCTCTGTAAGGATAGCTGGGTAGCAAATCGAGACTTCGTGGTGATGGGTTGTATGTGGTGTGTCTTTATAGTGTGTAAATGCATATCAGGTGTAAGAGCAATCAGTCCCAAGTATGAGGGCTTATGGGAAATGAAGTCCGAAACAGTTAATACTCTGGTGAGAGCTCCCTCTGCTGATCCGGAGGATGAAGAGAGGGAGCCTCACCCGTAACACATGCTAGGCCAGTAGTTGGATATGTCACTTTGTAAAAAAAAAAAAAGAACACTACTCACCTATAGAAGGAATGCACGTGACGTCACCATCGGTCAGAGTGACTACGGTTACGCCCACTGGGTGGCAAAAAGACTGCGTGGCAGCATTGGTTTTCAGCGTGAGTGCCGCGAAAAACACACAAAACACATGCAAAACGGGAAAGAGCTTTGCGAATGACTGTACAAAGAGATTTGACAAGAAATCTGAGGTATATTTTTACAGACTGCAGAAAACTACAGAAAAGAAGCAAATGGATCGCTACAGTTCACAGAAACAGCTGGACTCCAGGCAATGAACGTGGATTTGCAGTTATCATTTTGTGTCAGTATGTTGAATTTTTAAAATCATATCCTATATATTGTATTGTTATATATTGTAGTATAGACAACTCATCAGTTTAAATATTTACCATCTTATATTCTGCATGATTGGATGTTTTTGAATAAACACTGACAAAAAACTATGTAAATTTTAGGACTGGACGATATACATAACATTGATATAACATCATGATTTAGACCTACCTATACTGTTCACAGACAAATTTGCTTTAAGTATTTCCCTGGACTTGAAATCAGGCACAAATAAATGTTAGGAAACACGATTCCTGGCTGCATGTCAATATCCTTATTACTGGATCTTTGGTAAGTTGCAAGGAGCACAATTGAGTCTAACCTTTAATTAAATCATTTGTTTTCAAAACTTGCACTTTGAATCCCATTTTTAAAAGTTTGAGTTTTCAGGCCCCCAAAACATCACTGTCATATAAACGATGAACGGCCAAAACGCATAAAAATCTTAAACATGTAAACGGCCCCATAAAGGGTTAGTTCACCCAAAAATGAAAATTCTGTGATTAATTACTCACCCTCATGTTGTTCTACACCCGTAAGACCTTCATTCATCTTCAGAACACAAATTAAGATATTTTTGATGATACCCAATGGCTCAGTGAGGCTTCTATTGCCAGCAAGATAATTAACACTTTCAGATGCCCAGAGAGATACTAAAACATATTTAAAACAGTTCATGTGAGTACAGTGGTTCAACCTTAATATTTTAAAGTGACGAGAATGCTTTTTGTTCACCAAAACAACAAAATAACTTTTCAACAATATCTAGTGATGGTAGATTTCAAAACACTGGCTGAGTCCGAAATCGCCTTCTTCTCTACTATTGAGTAGGCGAAAAGAGCAAATAAGTATGTCCGAAACCTTAGTAGTCATAAAGAGTAGGCAAGAATTACTTCAATGACTATTTCTCGCGAGATTCGGACACACACCTACTTAAAGTGCGTCTGAAATTGCCTACTTCTCTACTATATAGTAGGGGAAAAGCAGTAGGTGAGCGAATATGTCCAAACCCATACAAGATGTTGCCTTGGCTACGGCAGTTCATTGGAACGAATGCGGCAATAGAGCCGCCATCTTGGAACAGGGGAGCCCCTCCTCTTTAATGCATCAGTGTCAATGTAGGCAAAGGTCTAATGGAAATAAAATCACCATAAATCGTCATGAATGCGATTTTCTAGGGGGTTTTTTTTGGTTCGTTCCAACGGTCAGACATGTATTTATCATTGAGTCCAGAGAAAATTTAAGGTTTTGATATTAAGATAATCTACTTTTTAAAAATATAATGCATAGTGCTTGTAGGCCTAAAGTTTATTAGTCACATTCTTCCACTTCAAAAGTAAACTTCAAATTAACTATCGCAACTTACCTTACCCTACTGCATGCAGAATTGCTACAATGGTGTGACTATACATGTTAATTTAAACATTTAAATTGTATTGGTTTATTAAATATGATACACAAAGCAATTTGCTGGTGGAAGCAAATCACCTGCCTTGTTTTTCAAATGCTATACAGCGCATACACTTCTATATTGATTTTAGTTGCACACAAAGTCAAAAACAATACAATGCAGCAAACAGAAAAGATCATTCCCAGGTAGAGAGTGCTGCATACATGAGGTAAAAACAAAGCAGTCTTTTTCCATTTAGGCAGCCAACTAAAGCAGTTGTGGACACCACAAGCTAGTCAGTATTACACAACAATGTCATTGTATTTTATTTAATGACATGTCAGCAATCAAAGCTATTTTCATGGCAAAAATTCAGTTACAAAACCACAAATATCATATAAATACAATAAAAACAAAATAAATATAAACAGCAAGTCATATTATACATTTTTTAATAACATGATAAAAAAAAATCCAAAACCTTTTCAGGCATAATCTCATTAAATATGTCCTTAAGTGAAGTAACTTCATAACAGAGCATTCTGCTTGTGTTAAGTCCAGGACAATCTAATAAAATATGTTTGACAGATTAGGGAATCTTACAAAACATGCATAAAGTTGGGTCTTCACCTTTAAGCAAAATCACATGGGTCAATTTTTAATGTCCTTATTAAGAGCTTCGGAATCTACAAACAAACCAAATCCATAAGTCCATAGTATTTAGTGTACTTCCAGGGACACAGCCAAGTGAGAGCAGAGTAAAGGCCGGCTGAAAAAGTTTGTTCCCGTTTTTTTGTTGTTGTAAACAGTTTCTGTTTTTTCCCGTCACGCCGTAGCTTATCAGATACAATCGGGGTAAACAGCCAGAACCAGTATGTTTGGATAAACTTGTTCAAGTGAACGTTTTAACTTAAGTCTCATCTCCGTTAGCCAAGAATGCTAGCTGAAAATAGACGGAGACTGAACTCGGTCACACAGCGCCAGTCGGAGATACTATTTAATAGAGAGTCCACATTTCCGACACCTTACGATCACATTACATTGATATAAATACATTCTGTTCATTGTCGGTTTTCCTAACTGTCAAAAACTAGTGGGTAGCTAGCATGGATTAGCTGCGGTCGTTAACCAAGGACTGAAACAAACCAACGTAACCAGAAATATAATTTCATAACATTCAATATCATAAAACACATTCTCACTTGTGAAATGTAATCCCTTGCTGTCTGTTTTTTAGATTTCTTTTGATTGAACATCCATACGCAGTACAAAAGTTCGGCATCGTCCATGAATTCAAAGTTCAGACGGAGATTGCAGCGTTACCTAGCTGCTTCCTATGACAAGATGGCGTCGGTTTTGACAGATGCTTAGAACCATAGACATAATAAAACACATAGACCCCCATTGGCCTCTGGCTCGTATGTCAACGGCTCCGCCATATTGTGCGGGGCAACGTTCCCATAACACTCATAACTGGAGTTGAGAAAAATGGCTGTTTCTTGCGCTGCTTGGGGCTGTACAAATCACCACACAATTGAATACAGGTCTCGGGGAATGACCGTACACAGGTAAGGCTGAACATTTGTTTCTGGTTGTATTTGGTCATTATATAATTATGTTGATAGTGGTTGACCACTGGAGTCAGTCAGAAAATAGCTAGCAATGTCGCTAATTAGCTGTGAAAGTTGAGACATAAGTTTAAATGATTTACATTATTTGTGTATATTATCTTATTTTATGAACTAATTTTCCTGAAATTTAAACCTGCATCTGTATTTTTTTAAAACCGACTTTTAAGACAAGCACTCGTTTCAGTTAGTTGACTGACATTTTGTGAATTACTAAAGTTAGTTAGTTGGCTAGCTTATTTTTCTCACATTGAAGTTTTTCCAGAGACAAAGAGTTGAGGAGACAGTAGGAAGTAGCTATAAGAAGGGAAGGTTTTTCCATTGTGTTTGATTTGTATTTGACGATTTGCTTCATATTCACATTGGCGGTCAATTCTAAACACAAGAAAAGCTAAAATGGGTTAAAAGATAGAAAATGCCTTTCCCACAATAATAAATCTTTTTTTCATTTCATGTGAACATTTAAATCATCTCATTATGGGCATCTACACAATTCTTATCCAAGAATAAAGCAGCCAAATACGGGACAAGTCTGATCTTTGACTATTAAAATAAATATATTTTTAAAGTCTGGTATCGAGGTTTTAAGTAACTAGAGATGGAACCTTTTGTACACCACGTACATCATAAAACACTGAAATCGGTTGATAAATGTAAACGTTATTTTCATTTTTATCCTAAAAACCGCAGCTCGCCAGTTTGCTTGCATTTGTTTACAGTGCAGTGCATATGGTGGACGCGTTGACGTATCGCAGCAACGTTCCAAAGCAGCGAATGGGGCGTAAGTATTATATTATGTCTATGCTTAGAACCCCAAGGCAACGTCTAGTGTATATGTCTATGGTCCAAACCTTAGTAGTCATAAAGGAGTCGGTGAGAATTTCCCGGATGGCCTACTGCTTCTGCCCAGGTTCTTGAGCGCTCATCCGATAGATATTTTCTAACCCAGGAGGCCACGGGAGAGGATACATCATAAAGAAGAAGAGGATGGCTATGTCCGAAATCACCTACTTCTCTACTATTGAGTAGGGGAAAAGCAGTAGTCGAGCGAATAAGTATGTCTGAAACCTTAGTAGTCATAAAAGAGTAGTCGAGAAGTTCCCGGATGGCCTACTGCTTCTGCCCAGATTCTTGAGCGCTCATCCGATAGATACTTTTCTATCCCAGGAGGCCACGGGAGAGGATACGTCATAAAGAAGAAGAAGAGGATGGCTACGTCCGAAATCACCTACTTCTCTACTATTGAGTAGGGGAAAAGTTTCACGCACGCACTCACACGAAGGACTGGTCACAGACTCGCCGAGCGAAGCTTCACGAAGAAATTTACTCGACCGTCGCGTCCTGCAGTTGAAGAGACACAAACTGAGCTCAAGAGCGAATTCCAGCGTTTATATAGGACTGCGGCTTAAGTCGCGTGCGCGTCTCACTATGACATCACTGAGATTGTTCTATGAATATGGCGCTTCTTCTCTTTATGACGCAACTGGTGGTATTTGTTTTTCTCTCAATTCAAAAAACAGATCTATAAGAGAGTTATTTCAAAGAAATTTTATATGTTTTCCTCATATTTACTCATATTGGAATCGGTTGACAGACAATATTGCTTGGAAAAAGGTCTGGCTTATACCTAATCAATATTTAATTACAAACCAAGTGAAAGAGTTATCATTCAAAATTATACATAGGATTTACCCAGTGAAGCATTACCTTCTAAAATTTAAAAATGATGCTGAAGTTAACTGCAGTTTCTGTGACAATTGCCCTGAAACTGTAATCCATCTGTTCTGGCACTGCTCGTTGGTTAGACCGTTTTTGCAAAATATTTGTGATTTTATAGCAAAAATTAGGGATAACTAATCTGTGCTGTTATGAAAGGATGTAGTCATATGGAGGATTGTTGAAACAAGCGCAACCAGATTTATATAAAAAACTTGATACTTTTAATTGCAAAGTTTCATATTCATAAATGCAAGTTTTTTTGCAAAAAACGTTTTATATGTTTTAAGAGAGAATTTGAACATTATATTGACTCTATATGATATTCTTTGAAACAAAAAGCAGTTAAAACTTTAAAAAATTGTGAACATTTCAATATTTTATTTAGACTTAGTTTAAGCCCCCCCCCCCCCATCAGTTACTGATGCTATGAGGTGTTAGTGCAACTGTCACTCATATTTTTCATTATTATTATTTATTGCACAACTTATAATTACATACAAGATCAGGGAAAATCCCATGGTTGTATCTTTAACAATGAACAATTATAAACGAAAAAGACAACAACAAAAAACATGGGTTTGTGTACATCATGAGATTAAATACAGAGCACAAAAAAGCACAATGACAATGTTAAATATCTGAATGCATCAAAAAATATCTATTTATTTATTTTGCTATTTATAAGCCTCTTGAAACGAAACTACAGTTAAATTCAAGAAAAAGAGGGAAACAAAGGAGATTTAAGTCACTTCTGCTTGTGGATGAAAATGTTTGCATATAAAATTGCAATTTTGGGTTTTCATAATAATAAAAAATATCTTTAAGGATAAAGCTGTGGGTCACACCCACCACACCCTGGCAGTGGAGGCCAACTAGTAGTAACATTCAATAAAGTGATCAAATATAAAAATAAAAGACTGCAGTGATCAACAACTGAAAAAAAGGTAATTTGGTGACCTGAATCACCATGCTGACCCCGACCACTCACCACCACTCGGCGTTGGGACCGTCTTGTCGCCCGCTGCACCCACCCACCACACCCTGGCAGTGGAGGCTAAATAGTGGTAATATTTAATACAGTAATCAAATATTTAAAAAAAAGACTGCAGTGATCAACAAGTTAAAAAAAAAAAGGTCATTTGGTGACCTGAATCACCATGCTCACCATGACCACACTACATCGCTCGGGGTCGGGACCCTCTTGGCCCCCGCTGCACCCACCCACCACACCCTGACAGTGGGGGCCAAATAGTAGTAACATTTAATAAAGTGATCAAACATAAAAATAAAAACTGCGTGATCAACAAGTAAAAAAAAAAAGGTAATTTGGTGACCCGAATCACCATGCTCACCCTGACCACACTACATCGCTCCGGGTCGGGACCCTCTTGGCCCCCGCTGCACCCACCCACCACACCCTGGCATTGGGGGCCAAATAGAAGTAACATTAAATAAAGTGATCAAATATTAAATAAAAACTTCGTGATCAACAAGTAAAAAAAAAAAGGTAATGCTCACCCTGACCACACTACATCGCTCGGGTCGGGACCCTCTTGGCCCCCGCTGCACCCACCCACCACACCCTGGCAGTGGGGGCCAAATAGTAGTAAGATTTAATAAAGTGATCAAATATAAAAATAAAAACTGCGTGATCAACAAGTTAAAAAAAAGGTAATTTGGTGACCTGAATCACCACGCTGACCCCGACCACTCTCCATTACTCGGGGTCGGGACCCTCTTGGCCCCCGCTGCACCCACCCACCACACCCTGGCAGTGGAGGCCAAGTACTAGTAACATTTAATAAAGTGATCAAATATAAAAATAAAAACTGCGTGATCAACAAGTAAAAAAAAAAAGGTGATTTGGTGACCTGAATCACCATGCTCACCATGACCACACTACATCGCTCGGGGTCGGGACCCTTTTGGCCCCCGCTGCACCCACCCACCACACCCTAGCAGTGGGGGCCAAATAGTAGAACCGGCCTCACGTGTCTCCCTGGGCGTCATCAGCGCCGTTAAAGCCAATCCGAGCGTGCTCTAGCTTCTCGCCCGAGGGAGAGAACGAGTAAACCGGGTGCCAGGTTATGCCGGAGACCAGATGCTGCTCCGCGGCATAACGAAAGCAGAAGACACGTAAAAAAAATCCTTCGCGAGAACTGCGTTTCACGCACGCACTCACGCGAAGGACTGGTCACAGACTCGCCGAGCGAAGCTTCACGAAGAAATTTACTCGACTGTCGCGTCCTGCAGTTGAAGAGACACAAACTGAGCTCAAGAGCGAATTCCAGCGTTTATATAGGACTGCGGCTTAAGTCGCGTGCGCGTCTCACTATGACATCACTGAGATTGTTCTATGAATATGGCGCTTCTTCTCTTTATGACGCAACTGGTGGTATTTGTTTTTCTCTCAATTCAAAAAACAGATCTATAAGAGAGTTATTTCAAAGAAATTTTATATGTTTTCCTCATATTTACTCATATTGGAATCGGTTGACGGACAATATTGCTTGGAAAAAGGTCTGGCTTATACCTAATCAATATTTAATTACAAACCAAGTGAAAGAGTTATCATTCAAAATTATACATAGGATTTACCCAGTGAAGCATTACCTTCTAAAATTTAAAAATGATGCTGAAGTTAACTGCAGTTTCTGTGACAATTGCCCTGAAACTGTAATCCATCTGTTCTGGCACTGCCCGTTGGTTAGACCATTTTTGCAAAATATTTGTGATTTTATAGCAAAAATTAGGGATAACTAATCTGTGCTGTTATGGAAGGATGTAGTCATATGGAGGATTGTTGAAACAAGCGCAACCAGATTTATATAAAAAACTTGATACTTTTAATTGCAAAGTTTCATATTCATAAATGCAAGTTTTTTTGCAAAAAACGTTTTATATGTTTTAAGAGAGAATTTGAACATTATATTGACTCTATATGATATTCTTTGAAACAAAAAGCAGTTAAAACTTTAAAAAATTGTGAACATTTCAATATTTTATTTAGACTTAGTTTAAGCCCCCCCCCCCGTGTACTTTTATTTGTTACATACTTGATGTTATATATTACTTTGATGTCTCTGTAACACGTTTTCTAATAACTAAAAAAGGAACTAACTGGTACAATACCATGCCATACCAAACCAATACATACCAAAGGCATGTTAAAAACCACAAATAAAAATGATAGGATTTTGCGGCACTTAGTTGTTAAAACATATTATAATATTTCCCTGATACACTTGTGATAATCTTGCATTCATTGCTAATTTTGAGATTATAGGTAAATTATTTTTTGAGCCTGTGCAGATATTTTCTTTTTTGCTTCAACCTGGAGTAAAGTGACTTGCTCAAGGACACACTGTTGGAGACGGCTGCAGAGATCGAACCAGCAACCTTCTGCTTACCAGTTCAGTGGTTTTGCCCACTACACCACAAAAGTAATAAATCCATAACAAAAAAATGGCAAGAAACGGAATGCTGACTTGGATTGTAAAATGTTTTAATCTTTAAATGTTTGACAGGTAGTTATGTTCTTGGAGAGCAGACACAGCGGCAGCCAGACTGTCCTGCACATCTTCTCCCACTCTTGCTTCAAGGTTGTGGGGTTCAGGTGTCCATCATCATGGTCTTCCTCATCCTCTGGATCAATGATGTTGCCATTGAGAAGAACAGCAATGAGAGACATGGTGGATGGCAAAGACAGGAGAAAGTGTTCACGGTGGTCAGCTGCTCCATCAAAATAAAGCCCCAGAATTGGCACAGCTGTGTTGAGATGGCAGAAGGATGTGGGGTTCAGCGCCAATAAATATGTGAATATTAGTACAATAAGTTTGAATAAAGCTTTGTTTCATGCATTAATGTCTTGTATATGTATTTATTTATTGTGGTTACTTTTATTCATTCTTTTACTCATTTATGTTTCCTATTGTTGTCAGAAAATATGATTATTTTATTAATTCATGCTTTAATTCATTGCTTGACTGAAAATTGAGATATTCACCTTGACTGCACTTGTCTAGTGTGTGTTCACGCACAGCTGTAATATGACAAAACAAATGACATTTTGCTTGTTTTACTAAAACATCATTTTCAGTAAGAAGTAATATAATGAAGTATTGGGCAGCATTTTTCATTATTATTGTGTGTAAGTTTTGGGGTGTTCTGGTAATGCAATTCATTCTGGCGTAATCTTACTTTTAGTAGTAATACTTACATTTTCTGAGTACAAAATCACCATTCTTCTCCAAAGGCGGGATTTTCGTGCAGCTGCCTGATGCTGAGGAAAACCGTACTAGGTAGGGTTGAGTTAGTGATGCTACGAGGTGTTAGTGCAACTGTCACTCATATTTTTTATTATTATTATTTATTGCACAACTTATAATTACATACAATATCAGGGAAAATACCATGGTTGTATCTTTAACAATGAACAATTATAAACGAAAAAGACAACAACAAAAAACATGGGTTTGTGTACATCATGAGATTAAATACAGAGCACAAAAAAGCACAATGACAATGTTAAATATCTGAATAATGCATCAAAAAATATCTATTTATTTATGTTGCTATTTATAAGCCTCTTGAACAAAACTACAGTTAAATTCAAGAAAAAGAGGGAAACAAAGGAGATTTAAGTCACTTCTGCTTGTGGATGAAAATGTTTGCATATAAAATTGCAATTTTGAGTTTTCATAATAAAAAATATCTTTAAGGATAAAACTGTGGCTCACATTAGTAGGGTTGAAAATACCACCCATGACCCTGACCAAACTACATCACTCGGGGTCTGGACCCTCTTGGCCCCCGCTGCCAGGGTGTGGTGGGTGGGAGCGGTAGTAACATTTAATAAAGTGATCAAATATAAAAATAAAACACTGCATTTATCAACAAGTAAAAAAAATGTAATTTGGTGACCTGAATAACCAAGCTGAACCCAACCACTCTCAACCACTCGGGTCAGGATCCTCTTGGCCCCCGCTGCACCCACCCACCACACCCTGGCAGTGGGGGCCAAATAGTGGTAATACTTAATAAAGTAATCAAACATAAAAATAAAAGACTGCAGTGATCAACAAGTTTAAAAAAGGTCATTTGATGACCTGAATAACCACGCTAACCCTGACCACTCTCTATTACTCGGGGTCGGGACCCTCTTGGCCCCCGCTGCACCCACCCACCACACCCTGGCAGTGGGGGCCAAATAGTAGTAACATTTAATAAAGTGATCAAATATAACAATAAAACACTGCAGTGATCAACAAGTTAAAAAAAGTTAGTTTTGTGACCTGAATCACCATCTGACCCTGACCACACTACATCGCTCGGGGTCGGGACCCTCTTGGCCCCCGCTGCACCCACCCACCACACCCTGGCAGTGGAGGCCAAGTAGTAGTAACGTTCAATAAAGTGATAAAATATAAAATAAAAACACTGCAGTGATCAACAAGTAAAAAAAAGGTCATTTGGTGACCTGAATCACCATCTGACCCTGACCACACTACATCGCTCGGGGTCGGGACCCTCTTGGCCCCCGCTGCACCCACCCACCACACCCTGGCAGCGGGGGCCACATAGAACCGGCTTCACGTGTCTCCCTGGGGGTCATCAGCGCCGTTAAAGCCAATCCGAGCGTGCTCTAGCTTCTCGCCCGAGGGAGAGAACGAGTAAACCGGGTGCCAGGTTATGCCGGAGACCAGATGCTGCTCCGCGGCATAACGAAAGCAGAAGACACGTAAAAAAAATCCTTCGCGAGAACTGCGTTTCACGCACGCACTCACGCGAAGGACTGGTCACAGACTCGCCGAGCGAAGCTTCACGAAGAAATTTACTCGACCGTCGCGTCCTGCAGTTGAAGAGACACAAACTGAGCTCAAGAGCGAATTCCAGCGTTTATATAGGACTGCGGCTTAAGTCGCGTGCGCGTCTCACTATGACATCACTGAGATTGTTCTATGAATATGGCGCTTCTTCTCTTTATGACGCAACTGGTGGTATTTGTTTTTCTCTCAATTCAAAAAACAGATCTATAAGAGAGTTATTTCAAAGAAACTTTATATGTTTTCCTCATATTTACTCATATTGGAATCGGTTGACAGACAATATTGCTTGGAAAAAGGTCTGGCTTATACCTAATCAATATTTAATTACAAACCAAGTGAAAGAGTTATCATTCAAAATTATACATAGGATTTACCCAGTGAAGCATTACCTTCTAAAATTTAAAAATGATGCTGAAGTTAACTGTAGTTTCTGTGACAATTGCCCTGAAACTGTAATCCATCTGTTCTGGCACTGCCCGTTGGTTAGACCATTTTTGCAAAATATTTGTGATTTTATAGCAAAAAATAGTGATAACTAATCTGTGCTGTTATAGAAGGATGTAGTCACAAGTGCAACCAAATTTATATAAAAAGCTTGATACTTTTAATTGCAAAGTTTCATTTTCATAAATGCAAGTTTTTTTTGCAAAAAAAAACGTTTTATATGTTTTAAGAGAGAATTTAAACATTATATTGATTCTATATGAAACTTTTAAAATTTGTAAACATTTCAATATTTTATTTAGACTTAGTTTAAGTCCCCCCTCCCCCAGTGTACTTTTATTTGTTACATACTTGATGTTATATATTACTTTGATGTCTCTGTTACACGTTTTCTAATAAATAAAAAAGGAACTAACTGGTACAATATTTAAAAGCCATGTCAAAAACCACAAATAAAAATGATAGGATTTTGCGGCACTTAGTTGTTAAAACATATTATAATATTTCCCTAATACACTTGTGATAATCTTGCATTCATTGCTAATTTTGAGTTTAGTAGGTTAATTATTTTTTGAGCCTGTGCAGATATTTTCTTTTTTGCTTCAACCTGGAGTAAAGTGACTTGCTCAAGGACACACTGTTGGAGACGGCTGCAGAGATCGAACCAGCAACCTTCTGCTTACCAGTTCAGTGGTTTTGCCCACTACACCACAAAAGTAATAAATCCATAACAAAAAATGGCAAGAAACGGAATGTTGACTTGGATGGTAAAATATTTTAATCTTTAAATGTTTGACAGGTAGTTATGTTCTTGGAGAGCAGACACAGCGGCAGCCAGACTGTCCCGCACATCTTCTCCCACTCTTTGCTTCAAGGTTGTGGGGTTCAGGTGTCCATCATCATGGTCTTCCTCATCCTCTGGATCAATGATGTTGCCAGTGAGAAGACCAGCAATGAGGGACATGGTGGACGGCAAAGACAGGAGAAAGTGTTCACGGTGGTCAGCTGCTCCATCAAAATAAAGCCCCAGAATTGGCACAGCTGTGTTGAGATGGCAGAAGGATGTGGGGTTCAGCGCCAATAAATATGTGATTATTAGTACAATAAGTTTGAATAAAGCTTTGTTTCATGCGTTAATGACTTGTATATGTATTTATTTATTGTGGTTACTTTTATTCATTCTTTTACTCATTTTTGTTTCCTATTGTTGTCAGAAAATATAATTATTTTATTAATTCATGCTTTAATTCATTGCTTGACTGAAAATTGAGATATTCACCTGACTGCACTTGTCTAGTGTGTGTTCATGCACAGCTGTAATATGACAAAACAAATGACATTTTGCTTGTTTTACTAAAACATCATTTTCAGTAAGAAGTAATATAATGAAGTATTGGGCAGCATTTTTCATTATTATTGTGTGTAAGTGTTGGGTTGTTCTGGTAATGCAATTCATTCTGGCGTAATCTTACTTTTAGTAGTAATACTCACATTTTCTGAGTACAAAATCACCATTCTTCTCCAAAGGCAGGATTTTCGTGCAGCTGCCTGACGCTGAGGAAAACCGTACTAGGTAGGGTTGAGTTACTGATGCTATGAGGTGTTAGTCCAACTGTCACTCATATTTTTTATTATTATTATTATTGCACAACTTATAATTACATACAAGATCAGGGAAAATACCATGGTTGTATCTTTAACAATGAACAATCATAAACGAAAAAGACAAAAAAAAACATGGGTTTGTGTACATCATGAGATTAAATACGGAGCAAAAAAGCACAATGACAATGTTAAATATCTGAATAATGCATCATAATGGATCAAAAAATATATTTGTTTTGTTATTTATAATCCTGATGAATGAAACGACAGTGGCGCACAAAACGTATTCTCGTCATTTTACAATCTTAAGGTTGAACCACTGTACTCACATTAACTGTTTTAAATGTTTTACTATCTTTCTGGACATTTAAAAGTGTTTATTGTCTTGCTGGCAATAGAAGCCTCACTGGCTTAATATCTTAATTTATATTCTGAAGGTGAACGATGGTTGTACAGGTGTAAAATGACATGAGGGTGAGACACTAATGGCAGAGTTTTCATTCTTGGGTGAACTAACTCTTTAATGACACATTTGTATAATTTTTTTATGAAGAGCAGTTCTTGGCTGAATGGTCTAAGAAACAAAGCAAGCCCTACAATTTAATAAAAAAAAAAACCACATAGAAACACTTCATATTCAGAGATATTTGATGATTTGTTAAATTGCATTCAATAGATTACACTTTCAATAAGACAGTTGCAGCTGGTTTGAGGTGTTTGGATTAAGTTCCCACTGCATTTACACTGTTCTGACCAGCAGGTGTCATAAGAGTGTAGCGTTTCGAGGATCCGAAACAGTGAATCATTTCGCGAACGAGTTGGTTCAGTTGATTCAAAGTTTCTAAATAAATTACTAATTTCCAGAAACACATTTAATCTAGATACAAAAATGGTAAAAAAAAAAAAAAATATATATATATATATATATATATATTGAATCATACGACAACAATACTACAAAATGAATTGACAAGACCAAGAGGATTTAGAAGTTTTAATGGGACTGGTATTATGGATGGTCCACATTACACATTTCAGATGATGTAACCCCAAATATAAAACAAACTCAAGTCTACAGAAAGAATAAAACAATAAATGAAATTACATTATAAAAAAATCCAACTTGCGTGGGGTTTCATTTTTAATTTTAAACTAGCCATTTTGAAAAAACTGATGCTACTCAACACATTCGGTGTGGAGAACAGTCACAGGGTAAATGGCACGTTTCTTAAGCAAGTCCTCAGTGTGTTGAGATATATGTTGCGCTTGATGTCAAAGTCTGTAAATATTTGTAGAGAAAACCGAATATGTTTCACCAACTCAATCAAGAAAACCTTATGTGTTTTCCTTTGCGGGAATGCTCAGTTGTGTCCTTTCTTTTCTTGTCCTCAGCGTCCCACAGTGCATTCCGAACAAACCGCGATGCTGCGTTTTTGTCCAGACGTGCAGCTCCTCTTCGGTCTGTGATCTCTTTAACTTTGTTCATATATGTCCTGATTCTCTCCTGTGAGGTGAAGGAGGATGTTAGTTTCCTTTCTCAATTAGTCAGTACAAATATTAAACCATCAATCACAAAGACAAGTATTTATTTTACACAATTCTGCTTTCACATACTGGATTTCTGTTCACAGATTTAATCAGGGTTTTACAAAGGTAAATTTAAGACTTTCAGGAAAATTAAGAATAAATTTATATATATTTTACAAAACAAAAAAAGGAGTTTGAAATACCTCTGCTCCCAACAGCTAGAATATGGAACAACTTTTACTTTACATTCTAATGATCACACCACAAAAAAAGTGATGTTCGTCCTCAACTGTTTTGTCTTGTTTCCCAGTGCAACTGTCTGAAGATTCTTAAAGGATTAGTTCACTTTAGAATTAAAATTTCCTGTACTTCCTCACCCCCATGTCATCCAAGATGCCCATGTCTTTTTTCTTCGGTCGAAAAGAAATGAAGGCTTTTGAGGAAAACATTCCAGGATTTCTCCCTATAGTGGACTTCAATGGGGTTCAACGGGTTGAAGGTCCAAATTGCACTTTTAATGCAGCTTCTAATGGCTCTACACGAATTAGAGTCTTATCTAGAGAAACCATCGGTCCAAAAAAAAAAAAAAGTATATACTTTTTAACCACAAATGCTCATCTTACACTAGCTTTGCGAAGAGCCACTCATGATATAATCTGATGTAGACGGAAATACCGCGGTAGGGTGAAAAACTCATCTTATTTTCTCCTCCAACTTCAAAATCGTACGACAACGTTTTACATTTTTTTTGTAAAGGCCGTTTGGCTTAATCTTTACAAAGATCTTAATCTTCGCTTTGTAAACACTGGCTCTGTACTTCCGCCTATGTCACGTGTGAGCTTTGTAACATGATTTTGTCATTTGTGGCGGATGGCAAAGCAGTGCAAGATAAGAACTTTTTCCTCATCTGGGATTGTGTAGAGCCCTTTGAAGCTGCACTGAAACTACAATTTGGATCTCGTACCCCATTGAAGTCCACTATATAGAGAAAAATCCTGGAATGTTTTCCTCAAAAACCTTAATTTCTTTTTGAGAAAAGACTTCAACTTAATGGATGACGTGGGGTGGGTAAATTATCACTTCATTCAGAAGTGAACAAATCCTTTAAATCAAGATTCATTTACTGGAGATAAAAAAAAAATGACACAAAATATGACATCTTGCTTTCTGTGAAATTGTTCAAAATGAAGCGATTAAAACAAGAACAAATATCTGCCAGTCGGCTTAGAAAAAACTTAGTTTAAAGGAAAGTTTCAATAACTTTTTGATATATATTTCTTCGTTTTAAGCAAAAACTCACTTAACTTTGTTCAAGACTTACTTTTACATTTGCATCTGAAGTAAATGCATCTTGGATTTAAAGATGTTTAGACATTTGTATTGGAAAACTAAAAATTCAGAGGAAGATGTAATTTTTTGCAGTGCATGCAACATTTAATGACTTTATGAATTTAAGAGCTTCTGATTTAAGACCTTTTTAAATACCTTAATATATGTAAGGGCGAATTAAGACTTCACGCTAAATAAAAATGTTCATTTGTTTTTAATGCGGTTACAGACATGCCATTACAATGTCAGTTTATCACTCTTAGAAAAAAGTTCTGTATAGAGACTAGAGGCAATTCAGAATTATTTACTGTGATAATCCACAATGTCACAAATGCACATGGATGAATTTTAACTTGTAATTCAAACCTAAAATATTTGAAGTAAAATGTTTCTTACCAATTCTTGTTTGATTGCATGTTCTTTCGGATTGACTCCGAGCGTCACCAGATACACTAAGAAGAAAAGTTAAATGGTGTCATAACCAGTTAAATTTCATAACACTTGACAAGAAAAACAAGGTGTAAAATCTTACTCCAGAACATTGAGTTGAGGGCATATGCAGACATCAGATCCAATTTAGCTTGATCAAGAGGATCCAGCTTGAAAGAGGTACAAAGAGTCAAAACATTACAAAAATAAGTCATTCATATGTGACAAGCTCATATAACTGTTGATTCGTGCATTCATTTCCACATACTTTAAGCAGATGGTCACTTCTGGATACAGACACTAGTGTTTGGACCATTTTCTGGACTGAGGTGACAGAGGAGTCGAAGTCATTGAGGTTTTCCTCGATTTCGGTGGGATATTCCTCTGCTGGACCGTCATCAGCCATTGTCTGCCAGCTGACTGAAAACATGATATATTTATTTCATGAAAAGTAATATATGAATAACTGAATGACCTGAAAAAAGCCGTTGGTTCGTTTAATTTTAAAAATACATTTGAATAACATGCATGAGCGACGCTTAAATGTACATTTGTGGACACCTGACTAATGTTAATGCTGCTATATTATATAATAAAAGCATATGTATTAAAAATAAAGCATACAAATAATGTACAGATTTAATGTAAGAGATAGTATGGATTATCCACGTGTTGGTGACTGCGTGTTATAACAACACACTTGCTGTTCTGGGCTAAAAAAATCAATACTACGCACTCTGAGACAGCTCATTAAACACTTAATGTAAATCATATTTACACAGAAGTATGTTTATGTTTTTGCAAAAAGTCATTACCTGTAATAATCACACGCACAGACAAACGGCACGGTACCTCCGGTGAACACAGGAAAAATAAGTGACGTTCAATTCCAATTTTATTTCAAAATAAAAGCCATACAATAGCGATCTAATATATATATATATATATATATATATATATATATATATATATATATATATATATATATATATATATATATATATATATATATAATTTTATATTTTTACACTAACACACAAACTTATTACACTAATAAATAACAGAGCACTTTTAAATTGTATAAATAGTATTTATCACTGTAAAAATAATTTTTATTACTCATCCTCCTTTTCAGATAACTTGTATAAAATGGAGAAAAAGCTGTGCTAGCATAGTATTTTATTAACTTACTTTACACGTACTTTAGACGGTTGTCATGTTTCAGGTTGTAAGAAATAAAAATGAAAAAAATTAATTTTGCGTTTTTAAATAAAAGAATCTACCTGTTGAGACTTTATCTTAAACTTTTCTGTATACCATCCTCTGCTGACTGCAAATATTCATCACCTGTAAATGAAGTTCGTGCACAAAAAAGTCATTATCATTATTATTCTCTGTTTTGCTTACATGACTTTTAACTCACCGTGAGCTTTTAATTTGAAGTCGTGTTCACCTACTGCATTTACTGTAGTACACTACGGATCGTGTTGTGTACTCTCCGATGTTTGCATAAATGAGAATGTGTTGTTATTTTCTATATGTGGACACCAGGAACGAGAAATATGAATTCAGCTAAAATCAAGCTATTGGTGAGTGAAATCCAGCTAACGTTACCTGAAAATTTACAAGCGCTCTTGCAGTTGAGCATCTTTGAATTGATTCATATGTAGAGGAATGTCATATAAGTTACACTCACCATATTACGGTAAACACAAGACTAACACGGTTAAACATGATAGTTTTATCTGTTGGACGTTAACTGTAATACTGTCATTACAGCCTACAAAACAGCTGATTCGTTTCCCATAACATTACTTTAGCTGAACTTGTATGTCATTCGCGTGACTCTGAATCCAATTCCTTTTCTTAGGTATATACTGGTTTCTGTTTGAAATTCATTTTAAAAATGCTGAATACTCTAATATGTCTTTCCTGTCATATTGAAGCACACTTCCTTTCGTTGTTTCGCTTGACATATGGGCTGTGGCTCGAACCCCAGCAGATACCGACACAACATTTTTGGGTATCACGATAACCAAAAATATTGCTGCCTAGGAACACCTATAGGAAAGAACAAAATAACATTTTAACCCTCTTTAATATCTTGTTGTTGTTTCAAACTGAGACATTTTGCAGCAAATTCTACCAAGACCAAATTATCTGAGCTCCTCCTCACATTAATTTTATATTTTTATACTCTTACTGTATATCTATAGTTGCCTCAAATCATGTGTGTCTTTTTCTTTTACTTTTTCTTCTAAGGAATTTTAGGAAAAAACCTCTGACTGAGGCAAAGTTGATTTTTTTCAGTGTAACATTTTGAGAACTCCTTTAGAACTCAATGCTTCCAAGCAATAACATTTTTTGTGTTTGTTTTTTTCTGGTGTCTATAATTGTCAAGTGTTTGGAGTGACGTGAACTCCGTAGAACATGTGTATGGTAATCATTTAGTACCACGGTATCAAATCGGACATCAATGTAACATGAAACCACCCTTTTGTTATTACATCTTATGTAATGGCTCCGCATAAAAACTAACAAAATTATGTTCTAAGAAACTTAAACTAAACTTTCCCATTGAGTTACGAAAATGTTATTTTTGAACGCTCTCTGAATGTTCAAAACGACCAGTTTTTTGGTTATGTGAACGTGAAAGGGTTAGTTCACCTAAAAATGAAATTTCTGTCATTGAGTACTCACTCTCATGTCATTTCAAAGACCTTTGTTCATCTTCGGAACACAAATTAAGATATTTTTGATGAAATCCGAGAGGATAGATCCTGCATAGAAAGAAATGAGATTATCACATTCAAGGTCCAGAAAAGTAGTAAAAACAGTTAAAATAGTCCACGTGACTACAGTGATTCAACCTTAATGTTATGAAGCGACAAGAATACTTTTTGTGCGCAAAAACAAAATTAACGACTTTATTCAACGAAGAAGCATTGCATCAGCAATCAAGTCAAGTCAAGTCATCTTTATTTATAAAGCGCTTTTTACAATGCAAATTGTGGCAAAGCAGCTTTACATTAATAAGAAAATGGTGTCATTGTGCAGCTTATTCTATATATTATTGATTCATTCCGTTGCAAATATCAGTAGTTATTAGTCTAGTTAATTTATGTATATCAGCACTGGAGAAAACAGTGACTTAATCGTCCGGCTCAGCTCAGTTTGCATACAACGGCGCCAATGCAGGCGTATCAAAAACACTGCTGAATATCAAGCAAGTGTCCCCAACTTAAGCAAGCCAAAGGCAACAGCGGCAAGGAACCAAAACTCCAACAAATGGAGAAAAAAACCTCGGGAGAAACCAGGCTTAGTCGGAGGGCCAGTTCTCCTCTGGCCAACAGTGAACACTTATCCAATAGCACACGTAGCACACGTTGTGCTGTTCACGTTAACAGTGTCGGCCAATACTGAGCCGGCGTTTGGTCATAGAACTTGGAAGCACTGCAACGTAAATAGAGTAGGAGAATGACAGGGGAAAGACGAATTTGTTGAATAAAGTCGTTGTTTTTTTGTTTTTTTTGTGCACAAAAAGTATTCTTGTCACTTCTTAATATTATGGTTGAACCACTGTATTTATGTTGACTATTTTAACAATGTTATTACTACTTTTCTGGACCTTGAATGTGGTAATTTCATTGCTTTCTATGCAGGATTAAAAAAAAAAACCTCAATTTTCATCAAAAATATCTTAATTTGTGTTCTGAAGATCAATGAAGGTCTTACGAGGGTGAGTAATTAATGACAGAAATTTCATTCTTTGGGTGAACCAACACTTTCAGGGAATATTTCATTTGATAATTTTGCAAAGATTATGGGAATGTTACTTATGAATGTTCTGAAACAAGCAGTTACATTTAAAAAAAAACATTAAATGAATGTGCAACTTAAATGTTTAAAAAAACAACAACAACAACTACACATGTACGATACATAGATAACGAACGTTATATTAACATTACTTGAAAAATGTTTGCTTGCCAGAATGTTAGCTATTAGGCGATTTAATATATTTATTTATATATGATTTATATATATATATATATATAGAGAGAGAGAGAGAGAGAGAGAGAGAGAGAGAGAGAAAATGTGATAAGTGATAAGGATGTCATATCATCGGCTGTATTTAAGGAAGAGGGATTTAATAACACAGTGTGTTATGCTCCTAGGTAAACGTCAGTCTGGTGTCATGTGATTGAGTGGAGTACAGAAGGAGCATGTGAGCATGTTGTAATTAGTGTGACGATGCACATAAGGCTTCAGCAGCCACTCCAGCATTCCTCAAGTGACGCATCAAACAGGATTGGGATAGAGACAGATTGTTCTGTGTAACTGACTCACATGCTGGTTCCTACTGGTGTGAAATTTGGTGTACTTTGAGTAATGTGGTGGAGGTGTTTTCTCTGTCTCTTGCAGCACTGTGAGTCCTGACGTGGTGTTTGCTTCTTTCTTCATTTTGATCTGATCGTCTCCAGAATGGCAGACTGATTTTAAAAGCAGACAGACGGTAATCTCTCAGTAGCAGAGGGGCTGACGGGCTAGTAAGTTTGGATACCCTCCTTCCTTTGTTTTTCACGTGTGTGTTTTATTGAAGTGGTTGCTAAATTTCTGAAATTGTTTCCTCTTTATTGCTAAAGCAAACATGGACATGAATGATCATGTTACTTGTGGAGGTGAGGCATGATATTACTTTTTAAATCAGGAGTTATTTTATTTATTTATTTATTTTGATCAGACTTACAATTTCCACATGTTGGATGATAAACTGGCATAAAGATCCCAAGAGGGTCAACCAAGAGTCTAGAGATCTGAAGAGCCTTTCTCAAGCACCAGAAATGTCACCACTTGTGTATTTGTATGCAAATGTTGTGATATAATGAACAAAAACAACAAATTAATTTATGTACTGTGGATTTTTTATATTATTTTATGAAGACATGCTCATAAATTGCAATGGAAACGCATTTACTGATTAAATTCCTTTATGCGTAATAAAAAAACTTAATGTGGACTAACCAGCGTACCAATCTCATTGCACACCATCTCAAATGTTGTTTTAGTCATTCTTAAATGCCTGAGGCAAAAACGATTCCCACAGTTGGAGGAATGGCTCTTTATACACAAGTGAAAACCACCTAACCATTGCCCAGAAACCACATTGCAACAATCCATGAGTGGTTCTCAACAATCCGGTTACATTTCACCCAAAAAATCTGTTTTCTATAACAAAAACAAGTTAACTGTGCTAGACTAACTGGGACTTGTCTAAACCAGGGCTTTTCAAGCTTTATGATGCCAAGGACCCCCAAATGTGATGAACCTTTTATGGGGGACCCCTTCCTAAAATCCATCTAGATATTTATTATGTACGAAAAAACATTTGAAATGTTAGATAAATAGCAAGTGTGACATTATAAATACAGCATATTTTTTCCAAACTTAAATTGTCCATACTTAATATTGGATGTTTTTGCATTGTCTTTTTATTCTCTGAAATTTTCTGGGAACCCCATAAAGCCTCCGGACCCCAGTTTGAAAACCCCTGTGGTAAACGAGTAATTAAAAATGTATAAGCAAAATTGTATTTGATTATTCATTTGGCAGACACTTTTATCCAAAGCGATCTACAAGTGAGGCACCTTAGTCATGATATCAAAGGTGGAAAGAGTGTTGTTCATTCACAATCCCCACATTCAATTCCTGCTGGTGTGGGAATCGAACCAGCAACCTTCAGGTTACAATCCCGACTCCCTCACCATTAGGCCACGACTACCCATTATTATTTTGTCTTTTGATTTTTTGATAAAATATCTCCATCTAGTTATATTCCTGATGTTTTTGTCAGATTCACCCCTGTTAAAGGGATAATTTGCCAAAAAATGAAAAATTCTGTCATTAATTACTCGCCTTCATGTCGTTCCAAACCCGTAAGACTTTCGTTCATCTTCAGAACACAAATGAAGATCTTTTTGATGAAATCTGAGAGGTTTCTGTCCTTCCACAGACAGCTTCGCAACTACCAATTTTTCTCTAAATTCATAAATAGATAGTAAAATTAATCCATATTAATTGATCAGTATAGTGCAAATTTTATCAAGAGACTCGATCATTTTTATGACGAACAGATTGAATTTAGGCTTTTATTCACATATAAACTGATCAGTGAACATAAATAAACAGCTCAACAGAACTTGCTTGATGCGCGAGAACAAATCTCTTGCAGAAGCTCAAACTTGCTGTGTAATACACAAGAATGAACGCTGATCAGTGTTTATAAGTGAGCAAAAGCCTAAATTCAATCTGTTCATCATAAAAAGCGATTGAGTCTTTTCAGAAAATTTGGATTAAACTGCTCGATTCATATGGATTAGTTTTCTGATCTCTTTATGAACTGTTTGAAGCGTCAAAGTTTGAATTGAATTTCAGCAAAAATATCTTAATTTGTGTTCCGAAGATGAACGAAAGTCTTACGGATTTGGAACAACATGAGGGTGACGAATTTAGTTTTTAATACCTCACCCTTTTTCTTTTTCCTCCAGCATTAGTTTATCCTGGCCAGCCTCGCATCCTTTGGATTTCCCTCCCTCCATCCCCTCTCTTTGAGAATGGATGGTAAGCTGTCTCTTCAGGCCAGCACGAACTCCTCCTACATTCCCACTGCCATCTCCTCCATGTCTGACGAAGAGCATTCAGAGGGTGAGGCGGCGGGGGATGACACTTCCCCGTTGCTGTCCCGACAGCAGCCAGCGGGGCCCCTGGCGGCCCGTTGCTGCCCGGAGGACTGCTACAATCTAGTGTACATCATCTTCTTCCTGATGGGCATCGGCTCTCTGCTGCCCTGGAATGTCTTCATCACAGCCAAACAGTACTGGCTGTACAAGCTCAGTAACAACTCCAGCCCTGCTAGTCAGGAGGAACCTCACGATGACCTCGCCGTAAGTGTGTTAACCATCCAAAAATCCTTTGTTTATAATGTACATAATTTTATTTTAATTTAAGGTAACAAACAAACAACAACAACAACAAAAAAGCTGTGGTTGGAAGAAATTCACCAATATAAATATGCTGACAATATTTTAGTGTATATATTTGTATATTTTACAATTAATAATTGTATATTGGAATATAATTTAATGTGAATTGTAAACCAAACTTCCTGAAGTACCAAAATTCTCTTTTTACTTTAAAATGTACTGATAAACACCACAATAATATATGGGGTAAAACTGTAAGTGGCCTGTCTATAAAACATGGTGCACAGGGTCATATACACAAAGACAAAACACCATTCAGAGGGAAACATGTGACACTAAAATTATAAAGCTATAAACGTTGTAAACGTCCATGTTTCTGCCATGGAATAAAAGAAATCTGACAATTGTTTTATCCAGAAATGTTAGATAAACTTTCAATTCTGACATTTTTTGACAGTATTTTACAAAACAATTAAATATACAATACCTGTCAAAATTTCTAAACATTATGATTGTTTTGTTTGTTTTTGAAAGAAGTCTTTTTTCATTAAAAATACAGTAAAAACAGTAATATTGTGAAATATTATTACATTTTAAAATAATTTTCCTTTTTTTATTTTGAAAAAGAAATGTATTCTCTGATGACAAAGCTGAAGTTTTAGCATCATTACTGTGTCTTCTGTGTCCTTCAGAAACCATTCTAATATCAAATCAAATCAAATTAAATTAAAGTTTATTTATAGAGTACTTTTTAAAAATGGTTGTTTACCAAAGTGCTGTTCAAGCATAATGAATAATAAATGCTAATTAGGTGCTTAAGACTTTAAGCATTTAAATGTATTATTATCATGAATGTTTTTGCTGCTTAACATTTTTAAGCAATAATACCATTCAAACATTTGTAAGAAGATTAAACGAGAGAGAAATCAATACTTTTATCAACGATGCATTAAAATGATCAAAAGTGACAGACATTTACAATGGTACAAAATATTTCTGTTTAATAAGTGCTTTAATAAATTCAAATAAATGCTGTTCATTAAACTTTCTATTCATCAAAGAATCCTTAAAGTTTCACAATTTCTACAAAAACGTTAAGCAGCACGACTGTTTTCATAATTGATAATGATAAGAAATTTAGGGAGCAGCAAATCAACATATTAAAATGATTTTTGAAGGATCATGTGACGCTGAAGACTGGAGTAATGATGCTGAAAATTCAGCTTTGATCACAGGAATAAATTACATTTTAAGATACGTTCAAATAGAAAACGGTTCTTTTAATTTGTAATAATATTTTGCGATATTACTGTTTTTACTGTATTTTTAATTAAATAAATGCAGCCTTGGTAAGCATAAAACTTCTTTCAAAAACATTAAAAAAATTTTAATGTTTCTAAACTTTTGATGGGTACTGTAATGCGATGTTAAACCATTTACAATTTTTCACCATATATGGTGAGGTAACTTACAATAAATCAATTGACAGGATTTTACTGTATCATTTTTACATTTTTTTTCTGGTAAAATTTCTAAAAATAAAAAATACAGTGCAGGTTTGAAGAATAGTATATACAGTACACAGCAGGGCTGGGTAGGTTACTTTTAAAATATATTTCACTACAGATGCTTTAAAAAGTAATTTGTAACGTATTTTGTTACATTACTCAAGTTTAGTAACTTAATCTAAATACTTTGGAATACTAATAAGTGTGGAACAAACACAAAAAAGGTCATTGACTTTTTCCCTCAGAATTGTGTGATATAAAGTTGCAATTGCGAGTTATAAAGTCAGAATTATGAGATATAAACTCACAATATTGAGAAAAGTCAAAAATATGAGATATAAACTCACAATATTGAGAAAAGTCAAAAATATGAGATATAAACTCACAATATTGCGAAAAGTCAGTATTATGAGATATAAACTCACATACTAAATTCACAATTGCAAGAAAAAAAGTTAGTATTGCAAGTTTATATCTCCCAATTCTGACTTTATAACTTGCAATTGTGAGTTTAAATATCGCAATTCGGAGAAAAAGAAGTCAGAATTGTGAAATGCAAACTCACAATTGTGATGGAAAAAACAAATAGTGAGAAAAAGTTGCAGTGACGAGTGAATTATAAAATGACTCACAAACAACTATCACAAAACATGAAAACAGTCGTGGATCATCAGGTCATGACAGGACAGTTAAGTTGACAGTTGGGTATTTTTTTTTATAAATTCAGCAATTTTGTCTTGTTCAGGACAGAACTAAATAAAAATAACAAATATTTTTATGATCCCTCTTAAAAGTATTAAAATGTTGATGAAACTGAACTCCTCTTTTTCAGACTGTCAGAGTCAGAGAATCACCAACTGCTGTTTAAATGACATTAAAATTCAAAGTAATCACTTTGGTAATCTAAAATACTTTTCAGATGTAACTGTAATCTGATTACCACCCATTTAAAATGTAACTGTAATGAAATACAGTTACTCAAATTTTGTATTTTAAATACGTAACTAAGTTACTTGTATTTCGTTACTCCCCAACCCTGGTACACAGTAGATACCGTACATTGCACAGCCATGTGTTAGTTGTTGCTAAGCATGTCAGATGACACAGGAAGTGTTTATTATTATCTACTATTTGCTGAAGAGTTATTTAAAGGAATCACAACACGTTTCTGCGCTTCCTGCTCACCCCAGCATTCTCAAGGTCTTGTGATGTTTGACAGAACTGACGTTCTGTTCATATGCACAATCACAAGACCTCTTTTGGTTTTAGGGTCACTGAAGGTAAAAGAAAGTATTAATGGGTAGAATATGTCCCCTTCTGATTAGTGTGTGATTTACAGTGTTAGGGTTGGTTCCACTGAACAGGTTTTCCATTCCACTGCCCTACTTTTCCATTGTTTTTCTGTTAACATGGTACATGGATTGTGCTCTCATCTTTTGCATCACATGGTGTTCAATAAAACGCGACGCCAGAACTGCACGATTAATCGTAAAAAGATCGCAAAGTCGATTCAAGCATCTACACGATCTTGTATTAATGACAACGATTCCGTGTGATTTTAAACCTTTGACAAAATCATACCGGAACATTCAAATATGTATTTATGCTGCCAGAGAGCAGTTTTGAACCATACATTAGTTATTTCTAAGTTACAAATATTCAAATTATCACAGAAGTAGCCTACTGCAATACGTGTTTGTATCCTAACTTTAAACTTCGATCAAAATAGTGCAAACCACCTTTTGAAACTCACTTGGCGCTTCAAATAATGGTTGTATCGATTACATCATTAGGAGCCATTCACATATCACGCCTAAAAACGCATGGAAAGCACGGCCGCGCCAGTTCCTCCTCCTTTTGCAAGCGCCCGGGAGCTTGGCGTCTGTCGTTGCTATGCAACTGTGAACAGCTTTCTCCACGACTATGCGGAAGTTTCAATGGATTTCCATCACCGAAAAGCCCTTGCAGTAACTCTAGTACAACATTTATTTATGGAGAAGAAAAAAAAAAAAAAAACTCCAGCAGTGTTTGGGTGCACCACGGAGAACTTCTCAAACTCATCCAAGAGCTCCGTCTGCACGATGATAGATTCAAAGCCTATTTCAGAGTTGACAAGGACCATTTTGATAATCTTTTAAGAAACACTGGCCCAAGCATCACCAAACAGAGCTTCTGCCGTGAAACCATCTCTCCTGCACAACGACTCTGCGTTTGTCCGAGGTAATTAGGCTACCAGTAGGGAAAGGGAAAGGGTTGATTGGATGGTTCTTGTCACATGACCTGCGGTGCACTTGCGGCATTCTGAAAAGTTGAGATGTTTTCATCTCGCCGCGGCACAGGCGCGCCTGGAAAAAAACAAGCGCGCCGCTTCCATTTTGAGCACACTTGCCGCGCGCGAACAATGGAAATAACGAATATGCGCCCGTAAAAGACGCGATATGTGAACGGCCCCTTATGCCACTAGGTGGTGACAAGTGACTGCTAAAAAATGTATTTGTCATTGAATCATTCATTCAAAAGATTTGTTCTAAAACACTGATTTATTAATTTATTAAACCATTTTTTAAATAATTCAATCAAACAGTCCAGCAATTTTCTAACATTTCTTCAGAACCTCTAGTAAATTACATTATTTTGTTTGGTTGTATATTCAGAATCGTGGGAGAATCATGATCTCTATTTGAAAAAAAAAAAAAATCGTGATTCTAATTTTATCCAGAATCGTGCAGATGAGACAGTAAACTAAAAGTTTTTTAAAAAACTTCTCGCTTCTCGTGTTTTTTCCCCCATTCCACTGCGCGTCCCACGTTTTTTTGAAACAAAAAGGCATTCTGTGTGAATGACCCCTTAGTCTGTTGTTGTCATTCCTTCTAGACTGCAATTGATCTGATTATGTCCACTGCCTGCATTTTGTTTGTTTCTAAAAGTATTGAATTAGCAGGCTGAGGTGCGTCCTGGGATTCTGAAGTGTCTTTGCTTTTATGTTTGCTTTTCCCTCTTAGTTGCTGGGGTGGCAAAAGCGGATCACATGATTTCAAGCATGAAATTAAACCGTCAGGTTTCAATGAATGGATTCTAGTATTTGGATCATTAAATTTTAAGTTAAGTTAAGAATTCTCAGTTAACAGAAATCTGGTCATTTTTTCTATTGAGATTAGAGTCATAAGTTGCGAGTTCATAAGTGATGATTTGATGGGTTTTTTTGTCACTCTCACTTCTGCTCAAACACTAGTTTTGTCTGACCAGACAGGAAATGGTGAAAATGAAAACATGTCATTTTATGAGACTCTTCCGCTTGTGTTTATATGCGACAATCTTCGCGAGCACGACAAATTTATTGCTTAACTTTAGTCCTTTTTTGTTCTTTGCTTAGAAGTGAAAAGAAGTTGGAACTTCCTTTGCAGCGATATACTGTTAAAGAACCTTCGTGACACTGTCCACTCTACGAGCGACGTTTAGATGAATATGTCAATATGTGCTGCGTGCTTTTCTCTCAATAATAAAATAAACGCACAACAAAAATGACAAAGGCAAAAAGGTAGAAGTTAAGAAAGCATCTGATCTGATCAGATAAATGCAATACAATTTTGATAGTTTGAATATAAAGTATATTTGAGACTAGATCTGGCCATGTGAGATTGTAGTTTGAATTAATTCCATTTCTTTGTATGAAACATTGACTTTACTGTACTCAGCTCTTCTCACATCCATTTGATTTTCAAAAACGTCCCGAATGCTTGATATAAAAATCAGTCTGCAGGCTTTCTTCTTTTTGAGGAAGTTGCGAGAGCTCCCTTTTTTTTAAGTTTCATTACAAGCTGTTCACTGTAAAAACAAAAGTGAATAATACATGAAAATTCTTGCTGTCAACAGTGTTGCCAATTGCTTTCAATTGGAAGTAGCTAAAACTGGTCGCTAGATGACTGGCCAGTCAACTGATCTATATTAATATAAATTTAGATCTCTGGGCAAGTCATGCAATCCAGATAAGGTTTGTACAAGAAGTTGCTAGATTTGTTGCTAGGCTTTTGAAAAAAGTCTCAAATGCTGACAGGAAATTGCTAAATTTAGTGATGAAATCGCTAAACTGGCAGCACTGGCGTGTCCTTATTTTGGAACCATTTTTACATTGTGATATTACTTTTATGATAATGAAGGACATTTTCTTTCCAAAGGACTTATTCTTGAGATTCACCCCTGTATTGTACTCTATTCTAGTATTTAAGATATTTTCAAAGGAGACCTCGAAGTTCACCCAAATAAATAAAAATTCTGTCATCATTTACTCATCCTCTTTTCATTCCAACACCTATAAAGGAAGATATTTCTATCTATCTATAAGATATTTTTCTATCTATACAATGGAAGTCGATGAAAACCAAGCTGTTTGGTTACCTACATTCTTCAAAATATATGTTTTTAAAATGATGACAGAATTTTAATTTTTAAGTGAACTTTCCTGGCTTAAGGAGTAGGGCTATCTACCACAAAAAATGAGTCATCATGCACTGTTTATGGCTTCTTTACTGTGAAAAATTGATTGCTCTCTGTATTTTGCTGTCTGTAAATTGTAAAGAGTGGGTTTTTTAAGTGGCTGACTTGGGTGACCAATAAATGTCAAAAAATGATATATATAATACAATTAATAAATGTGAATAAAACGGATACAATTTCTGAAATGAACCTTTATTTTACACAGGATTCCTCAAAAATATTTGCAAACAGAAAATGAAAATGATCCATTTACAAATGTGACACTGGACATATAAACACAGAATCACTATTATAATGATCTCATGTAAGTAATGTGAAATAGAAGGCAATTAATTAGCCTGAACAGCCTATTGGTCTGCTGAACACTTTCTGGAATATGTCTGAATCTGATTGGAATCTGATTAACCATTGCTCTATGCAGCTGTGCTAGTTTCCTCTTTTATCATTCTGCACTCGTTTTATTCTTGCTTAATAAAAATAACTCATGCCCATCTATTTATTGGGTAAGTAGACATCAAATAAGTGTTATTTAGGGAAAATGACATGGCAGTGGCATTGTCCCTTCCATAGACCATAGATTGTGATACATGTATTGATTTTGAGCGACCTGAGTTGAGTGATGTATTTTTTCTTTTTATGGTGTCTAGGATTACTTTGAGAGTTACATCTCCATCGCTTCGACAATTCCCTCAGTGCTGTGTCTCATCCTTAGCTACCTCCTGGTCAACAGGTAAAACAAACACTATCTTTATTGATTTTGTGATTTCAGATGCCTTGAAATCCAGGAGGGACTTGCATTTCAGATTCTACAGTCGTTCAAATCTACCATTAGTTTGTCTTCCCATAAAAACCAAAAGTGTTTTGTAACAGGCGCAAAAGTTTGCAACTTCTTATGCAGCACAAACCGGCTCAGCCTAAATTGAATCAGTTAACACACACGGTGTTCTGTTCAAATGAACTGTGGTATCTTTGTAACTGTTGCCCATTCCTGTACTCTCAAAGAATAAAGATTCACTGTGCCTGTTTTCTGACATTACATGTTCATCTCCAGGATTCCCTTTTTGCTTTTCTTTGTTTTTTTGTGAACATTGGTCTCTAATTTTAAAGAGTCACGACAATTTGCAAAGGATATATATGTTGTCAGCAAATACGGGACGAACGTCCTGCCTGATGAGCAGATTGCTGTTTTGCTTGAAGACTAACTGAATTAGGATGATCAATTGGGTCATACAAACTGGATGACCAAAAAATAAATAAATAAAAATTAATGTTGACCATCTGCGTTGATGTAGGCATGTAAACAAGAGCTAAATTGGCTTTAGAGCATTCCCTGACTTTCTGCAAAGTACTTAAAGATCATAAGCAGCATTTCAACAAGCTTTCACTGCAAAATAAATAAATAAATAAATTCTATTAGAAGAAAATGGCAAGTAGGAGTGTACCAATCTTTGAATAAACCATCAGCCTCATGTATTTGAGGGTTGTTCGCATGTTGCTATCAAGCATATTTTAGCATGTTACTATGATGTTTTAGTACATTTATTTAGCATTTTGCTGTAATTTACGATGTTGCTACCATATTCAATACGTTTTTAGCACATGTTGGCACATATTGCTAGGTTTTTTTAGCATGTAGTAACAAGCCGTTTGGCTTTCTCAGGCCAACATCATAATCCTAAAAAGGATTGAACCACATCAAGATACCAAAATATCAGAGATTGGGCTCTCTTAACCTGAGAAATCCTGGTCAGAAGTAGTTTTAAAAGCTTAAAGTATAAAGATAGATGTAGCTAAGTGTTACTAGTATGCTTAGCATGTTCTAGCATGTTGGTTGTTGAAGGTTAGAATGTTGCTGTGCTAGTTTAGCGTGTTTTTGCATGTTGCCATGATAGCATGTTGCTACCATATTTAACATATTTCTAGCAAGCTAGCCCATTTTTAGCATGTTTTAGCACAATGGTAACATTCAAGCCACCAACAAGCCAATTTGAGATTGGGCTCTTTTAAATTAAGCCAGTAAGTAACTGCCTGTCAACCACACAGAAACCCCTAGAACGTACTAAAAAACACACCTTGGACACACAAAATCCACCTACCAACATCATAGTAATCATGTAGAAGACTCTAGCTACCACATAACAATGTTTCAACCACATAGCAAGGCGCTTGACTATAGAGAGCTCTCTCCAGTACCTTGGAAAAAGCTGAAATAATCTAGCAACCAAATATTCTAAAAATCCACTCAAAAGAACCAACCAAGCATCACCCTTGCAACCACCCACAACAACCTTCTATGACTGTGTATGTGTATTTCTTTCAGGTTATCCTCTCGGGTCCGAATACTGTTCTCTCTCCTGGTGATCTTGGTTGTGTTTGTGGTGACCACAGTGCTGGTGAAAGTGGACATGTCTGGCTGTAGGATGCAGTTTTTTGGCGGTACTCTGGCCAGTGTGGCACTGGTTAGCGGGGCGTCCAACATCTTCTCTGGCAGTGTGTTCGGTATCAGTGGCCATTATCCCATGAGGATATCTCAAGCTATCATATCAGGTACCAATGAACTTCCTGACTTCATCCTCCTGAGTTGACTGAGTGAAACATTTCCCATATGCCACCAGCACATTGTGCAAACCTTTTGTGAAAGGCTAGCCTTTCCACTTATCGAGTCATCCACCAAAGTGTTTTTTCCTACAGTTGACATATTTTTTTTTTCAGTTGTTTTCAGTGGGAATGCCATGTATTTAAAGGGTTAGTTAACCCAAAAATGAAATTTCTGTCAATAAGTACTCACCCTCATATCATCTCAAACCCAACTTTCAAGACTTTCATTCTACTTCGGAACGCAAATGAAGATCTTTTTGATGAAGTCTGAGTGATTTTTGTCCCTCTATTGACAGTTACGTATCTACCACTTTAACGCCTCAAAAAGTTCATGAAGAAATCATGAAACTAATCCAAATTAATTGAGCAGTTTTGTCCAAATTTCTGACCAGACTTGATCGCTTTATATGATGAACAGTTTAAATAGATTAAATTTAGGCTTTTATTCACATATTATGGTCAACATGGATATTCTGTTTCATTACAAACACTGCATCTCAACTGAAAAGAAAACCCTGCTGCACTGCAGTTCCCACAGCTAGGCATTTTCATCTGGCTAAAAATGCTTTGGTGGACACACGAGCTTATTGTTGATGAGCTTGCCATTGTACGTTTTTTTTAAAAATAGGAGGAAGTTTGGATAAAAAAAAAATCTCTAAAGAAACTGAAAGTAGCAGCAAGAAGTAGCAGTTCAAATTTCAATCTAGTTTTTGAGTTTGTCAAAAATGTATGGGGTTAGATTTGTTGCCTATTTTGCAGATAAATAATTTGAAGCCACAAATAAAAGTAAAGAGATTCACAATTAGATCCACAAATACAGGTGTTTTACAAATAAATTAAATTCAAAAATAAGTCAAATGAGATTTGCAAATATAAAAGTGTTCACAAATATGTTTTTATGTCTCAAACACAACTTTACCTGTCATTCTTTCGTGGATCGTGTCCTGTACACTTGCGGATGGCTTTGTCTTTGTGAATTTTTAAACACTTCTAAAACTTTAAAACACTTCTCACTTTTAAAACACAGTCCACACAACCATCTACTTAACTCAAGCCACCTTTACTTATATAGCGCTTTTTACAATGCAAATTATGTTAAAGCAGCTTTACAATCATAATTGGCAAATAATTTTTGGCTGCACAGCAGCTCTTAAAGAAAATGGTGCCATTGTCCAGCTTAAATAAATTCAGTATTGATTCATTCCGTAGTAAAAATCAGTAGTTATTAATTTAGTTAATTTATCTGTATATCTGCACTGGAGAAAACAGTGATGTAATCGTCCAGCTCAGTTTAGTTTGCATACAATGGTGTCAATGCAGGCAGATCAAAACATTGTTAAATATCAAGTCAAGTGTCCCCAACTAAGCAAGCCGAAGGCAACCAGGCTTAGTCGAGGGGCCAGTTCTCCTCTGGCCAACAGCGAACAGTGCTTGATTGAATTCAGGCAGAGTTACAGGTCATTAGTCCCATTTGGGATCACAATAGTCAAAATATTTACTCTTCTTGATCTAGTTGAAGATCGTATCAAGATCGTATTACTTAAGCCAATCAGATAACAGCCACATTGCGCTGATCAATTGTAGCACGCTCTGGCTCCAGCCAATCATGGTGGGAAGAGAGTCAATAACCAAACCCTCTATTACTGTGTTCGGTTCAATTAGTTTTGAACTTATGTTTTCAATTATGTTTTACAACATACAGTTGTGTTCAAAATTATTCAACCCCCAATGCTGTAAATGGTTTTAGAGAATTTAGAGTACATTTGTAATTGAATTCAGAATGAAATCCTACAAGGACTTCTTAAAGAAGCATATGCAACTAAAATGACATCAATTGGTTTTGTAATACAGTAGTAAATGTTTCTTTTGTGAATTCTTCATTGACACAATTATTCAACCCCTTAAAGACTACCACTCTGAAGAACAGAGGTCCATTGAAGTGTTTTCAATCAGGTATTGAAAGCACCTGTGGATGTCAGGGAGCAGCAATAAAGCCTAATAAGCACCAATTAGGCAGCTTTAAAATGACTGTGATACTCAGCTCCTTCTAGACATTTACTGGTGTGGTTACAAACATGGTGAAGTCAAGAGAATGGTCCAGGAAGACAAGAGAAGAGGTGATTACTCTTCACAGGAAGGGCAATGGCTATAAGAAGATTGCAAAGATGTTAAACATACCAAGAGACACCATAGGAAGCATCATTCGCAAATTCAAGGCAAAGGGCACTGTTGAAACGCTACCTGGTCGTGGCAGAAAGAAGATGCTGACTTCGACTGCTGTGCGCTACCTGAAGCGTAGAGTGGAGAAAAGTCCCCGTGTGACTGCTGAGGAACTGAGAAAAGATTTGTCAGATGTAGGTACTGAAGTTTCTGCTCAGACAATACGGCGCACCCTGCGTAATGAAGGCCTCCATGCCAGAACTCCCAGGCGCACCCCCTTGCTGTCTCCAAAGAATAAGAAGAGTCGACTGCAGTATGCCAAAAGTCATGTGGACAAACCACAGAAGTTTTGGGATAGTGTTCTGTGGACTGATGAAACAAAATTAGAACTGTTTGGGCCCATGGATCAACGCTATGTTTGGAGGAGGAAGAACAAGGCCTATGAAGAAAAGAACACCTTGCCTACTGTGAAGCATGGCGGGGGGTCAATCATGCTTTGGGGCTGTTTTGCTTCTGCAGGTACTGGGAAGCTTCAGCGTGTGCAAGGTACCATGAATTCTCTTCAGTACCAGGAGATATTGGAGGACAATGTGATGCAGTCCGTCACAAACCTGAGGCTTGGGAGACGTTGGACCTTTCAACAGGACAATGATCCCAAGCATACCTCCAAGTCCACTAGAGCATGGTTGCAGATTAAAGGCTGGAACATTTTGAAATGGCCATCGCAGTCACCAGACTTAAATCCGATTGAGAACCTCTGGTGGGACTTAAAGAAAGCAGTTGCAGTGCGCAAGCCTAAGAATGTGACTGAACTGGAGGCTTTTGCCCATGATGAATGGGCGAAGATACCCGTAGCTCGCTGCAAGACACTTGTGTCAAGCTAGGCTTCACGTTTAAAAGCTGTTATAACTGTAAAAGGATGTTGTACTAAGTATTAAGATTGAATGTCACTTGGGGGTTGAATAAAACTGATAATGATGTGAGCAGAGAAAAGACATTTGTGGTTATTTCATTATAAATGTTATGTTATATTTGTCTGACCTACACGTGCCTCTTTGATTTAATTGTAAGCAGGATGACTGAATGATCAAAATCAATGTCAAACCGGCCAAAACAATCAATTTCAGTGGGGGTTGAATAATTTTGAACACAACTGTATTAACTCATTTGAACGTGATAATATGTCATAGGTGGCCCGAGATCATTTTGTCGAGGTAACAACATCCTTATGTCATGGCCAAGCTTATAGAGTCACAGCGATGATACATTTTTGTAGGCCAACCTGGAAGTTCGCATTACCCCGATTACCTCAACAAAAACCCATTAGGATTTTTCCATTTGCTTTTGGATTATTGCAGAAAATAAGGTCTGTGACTATCAAAAACTTATGATTCTTACACATGATAATCTTGACAGCTTTTGTGAATTTTGAAGGGTAAATTCAATCGGTAGAAGTCAAAAGCTAAACACAGGCTATAAAAGAACTTCACCACGGTCGCATGACTTCAACGATAGCTTCCGACAACTCTTTCAGTCTTAAAAACATTTTCCTTGAAAGTTTGAGCTATAATAGTTTACAAGAGCACAATTATAAACACAACAAGGCTATGAAAGCAGACTCCGTTTAAAGTCTCTGACAACCTCTGTAGTTCTAATTAGACACGTGTTAGCAAGTAAAATCTTTTTTTTTTAAAAATCACAAGAGGGTATTACTGATGTATTTTATATCATAAAATAAAACATGAAAGTATCTTGAGCTTGTGTTCACCACAGACCTTATTTGAAGCGTTTAACCAAAAACCTGTTCAAAAACTTCAGGACAGTTGAACAAATGCTAAAACCGTTTTCAGGTTTTGGCCTACAAAAATGCCATCTCTGCAACTGACTCAGTTCCCGCTCTGATTGTAAAGCAAAACATGATTGGTCAGCGAAATGTGGCTGCTATCTGATTGGCTTAAGAAGATGGTGGATGGAGTCTACCTATTTGTGAATTTGTGTGCATTTTGATGCTAGAAATATTGTAACAAACCAGGCTTAAGCTTGTATCTTTTGACTTCAGGTCAAGCCATGGGCGGCACTTTGAGTGCAGTGGCGTCAATAGTAGATCTGGCTGCCTCAAGTGACGTGACCGACAGTGCGCTGGTGTACTTCATCACAGCTGACATCTTCACTGTTATCTGTATCATCATGTACCTGCTGCTGCCCATACTGCCTTACTCGAGGTGAGCGAGTCTCCTTAATGTCGCACAAACTCATTTCAGGGATGAACAGACCAGCTGACACATTCTATCACTGCACTGTATGTACAATCATACCACCCAGCACTTGATAGCCATTATGAACATTTCAATACACTAAACATTTGACCCCACAAATACAAAAGGAGCATAGTTTTCTTTCATGTGTCTCGTGAGTATCTCCCGTAAAATCTCAGCACATGATATTCACAGTGTTCTTTGTTGAGAGACACTCTTGAAAGCGAGCACAAAGAGGAACCATGCTGGTGATAGTGAATCCATGAGTTTCATCAGCGGTCTGGGGTCAAACCACAGTTTCATGACACAGTTGTGATGTAGTGATCAGCAGTTGCTGACGTGCCAATGGACTATTATACACTTGGGTTAGACATTTTTCTAAATCCTATCTACCAAACTCCTCACGTTTGCTGATTATCAAATCTGTCAGACACAAAAGGAGAAGTTTAGTAGAATCTCTCTTCCATACAATGTCACTGAAAGGAGACGGGCTCTATCAAGCCCCAAAAATGTAATAAAAAACCATGAAAGTATGTTCATATGACCTGTGTATTATATTCCAAATCTTCTGAAACCATATAATGCAATTGTTTGAACAACAGCTCTCGAATCTCATTCAGATTCAATTATCCACTTCCATTGTATGGAAAAGAGCTTGGAGATTCTGATAAATATCTCCTTGTTCCAAGAAAGCTATAAAGATTTTAGAATAAGGTAAGGGTGAGTAAATGATGATAGAATTTTTGAACTACAACAGCTAGTATAAATGCAGCACTCAGAGTTACACAATTGGCACTTGAATTCACGTGAATTAGGGCTGTGCCATATCATACCATCCACGATAATACTTTTTTGCATGATAAAAAAAGTGTCTTTGCAATATCAGTGATATAGCGATACGATGACGTATGCCGCATTCACGTTCCTTAGAGCACACAAGAACAACACCAGTCTGAGACTAAGAGCAGCATGTCAGCCTTCGATGACGATTTAGTACCTAAACAGGGAGCTACTGGAATAGTATGGAAGTGGTTTGGTTACAAGAGGTCAGACCTCCAACAATTTAAGCACAATATTTTGCAAAATATGCAAGAAACTGTTTCCTTTAAAGGTGGAAACACCTCGGCCGATTTTCTTCATGACCATCCCGGATAGGAGAGCTGATCCATTTTACCAGCGGCACAGGCAATAACATCAGCCGCACGTTCTCGCTCTCTTCTCTGACGGCGAAGTGACACACAGCCGCCTCCTCTCTCTCACTCGTCTCATTCACTCCGGTTTAATAGTGCATAATTTTAGTCATTTCCACAGGTTTCGCGCTCACGCCAAAAGCACACGCTCAACCACTGATCTATATTAATGAATCACACAAGCTTCTTAATTTCAAACTTTTGAGTCACTAAAATGTGTTAAAACGTTCAAATACATACAAAATTATGTCAAAATGTCTTGGCCAGTATCCAGTTAAACACAGGCAGTTTTAGAATGCATGTTTTGTAACAGTATATTGGGTCCATGCATAAACTCTTAAAGTGACAGTAGTCCAATATTCTTGCTGCTGTCTGTCATGTTAATCAAAGAACAAAAGACAAAGAAAATCACTTTCTGTTCTTGATTGAATGTTTTATAACTTTAATGGTAAGCATTAATCTGTATTTAATTTTTACAATGAAGACTACAGAAATTCAAGTGTTATTAGGGCCCAAGCCCTGTAAGGGCGAAGGCCCTATTGTTTTCCTAAGGATTATTAGGGCCCAAGCCCAGAAGGGCGAAGGGCCCTATTGTTCTTCTAAGGATTATTATTTTTATTTTTTTTCAACCGTTCGGGGCTTTTTGGGGCCCTTAACATGCTCAAAAACTCTTGAAGCTTTGCACACGCATTGGAACCTGCGGCCATTAGGACGTGACAGAGGCTGGGACCCGGGCGTGGCAGGGGGGCTCGACAGCGCCCCCTTGAATGGGGTCTGAAAACTTGGTCCATATATCAAACACGCTTGCACATATTGGTATGAAACTCGGTACACATATAGACCTTATCGGGGCTGACAACTTTCGTGCTCTAAGTTGTTCGCCGCCTCAACAGGAAGTGAGCTATTATGGGTTGTTTGAAAAGCGCATGCTCTGGAATTCGATATACTCCTCCTAGGCGCTTAATCCGATCACCACCAAACTCGGTCAGCATGAAGTCAAGACATTGATGACGCAAAATTGCCAGGGGATTTTTGATATCTCACACGGTTTGCCTGTGGCGAGGCAACGAATTTATGGCGAGAAAAGAGAAACAGGAAGTGTGTTATAACGTCTGCATACATTTATTGATTTTTATGAAACTTCACCTGTGTGTTCGTTGTAGGAGGCCGAGTACATGGATGTGACTATTATGAGTCAAAGATATAGCGCCACCAATTGGCAGCAGGAAATGTGTCACTTTCAAAATGCTTTGAGATCACCCTCTTATTTTTATCCGATTTGCTTCAAACTTCTTCATTATAATGTCCAAACATTTCAGATGTAGACATATGAATATCTTTGAGATATCTTAAATATTGTTGCCATGGCAAGACGTCAAACTTTAATAATATTCTTGGGTGTTTTTGAGGCTCTTAACAAACACGGTCTCGTGGCTCCCTCTAGTGGACAGCTTCGTGTACTTTCTGTTCACTCAGAGAAGCAACGCCCCTTGATGTTTCACAGTTTGATGATGTCTGTGAATGATCACGAACTCATTTGTGTTTTTTAAACTTATAAGTTAAAATATTCCAGCGATTACACAAGATTTAATCACAAGAATGTAATAAAAAGCTTAATTTTAGTTTAGAAGGTGTTCTGTGACAATTATAGACGCGCCGCGTCTGAGAAGGAACGCCTGCCGAAGCTCGTTCTTTCTCGCGTCTTTCAGAATCTTGTCATGCCTTTTTAATGTTCCTTTCAATTCTTTGAAATTGAAGTTTGAATTTGTATGTGTATGACTGTGTTAATGTGTTGACGCTGTGTGGCATCTGTGCAAACTTCGTTTCCTAATGGATTAAACAAAGAGCTGCGCGTCATTTCTCTATAAGCAGTGATCGTGACCGCGTGAAAGCCACTTGATTTTAAGTGTTTTTAAACCTTATTCTTTAAATCATTCAAGCGATTAGACAAGATTCGATCACAAGAACATAGAAAATCTTCCAAACTGTAAAACAAGCTTTTAAATGTCACACAAAGAGACGCGCAGCGTCTCCTAATAATGATCGCGCCCAGTTATACAAAGAACGACATCCATGCAGGGATTTTAAAAAATAAAACTAAAATATAAACTTCTGCAAATAACTAATAATAAACTTCTGCACATGATGACAACATACTGATGATGCTAAATTGCGAACGATTATAGTGTATCTCAAATTGTGTTGCCGTGGCGAAGGTTTAAATTAAGAACAAAAAGGGAATTTGGAAGTTGTCAATCATTCATGAATAATTGAAATATACACACGTAATTTCTATATTTAATAGCCATTCCATTCCAGCGATTCTACAAATCGCGAGCTGTTTTTTTGACAGTTTGATGATTTCTGTGAGAGTGATCACGAAATCATTTACGTGTTTTTTAACCTGGTTCATTCCAGCGATTCCATTTCATTCCAGTTATTACACAACATTTAATCACAACAATGACTTAAAGAGCTTCAATTACAATTTAGAAGATTTCTGTCACGTAAAGAGACGCGCAGCGTCTCCTAATAATGATCGCGCACGTTATACATAGAACGACATCCATGCAGGGATTTAAAAAAATAAAACTAAAATATAATCTTCTGCAAATAAATTGTATTTGGATCGTTATCGTTTATATTACATTCGTGCTCTCCTCATACATTGCACGCACACACATTCAGACAGTTCACGAGCTCTCACAGTTCTCTGTGTTTTAGTCTGGCAGGTTTAACCCTTTCATTGCTGTCTCCTTTTTTCTGAATTATATGATCGGAAATTTCATTAAAAATGAAGGCATAGAACCAATTCAGTTGTCGTGCACTGACTATATGGTTCTATATAATTACTTTAATAATATGGTTAAAAATAACGTAAAATACCTTAAGATAAATTCAAAGGAACCTGGATGAATTTAAAATGATTTTACTATATTTCAGATCAATATACTTGTTTTCTTCAAAATATATCTTCTGAATATTTCCCCCCCCCCTCTCTCTCTCTGAGGGTCTTCCAGGTTTAACCCTTTCATTGCTGTCTCTTTTTTCTGAATTATAGAATCGGAAATCTCATAAAAAATGAAGGCATAGAACCAATTCAGTTGTCGTGCACTGACTATATGGTTCTATATAACTAGTTTAATAATATGGTTAAAAATAATGTAAAATACCTTAAGATAAATTCAATGAAACCTGGATGAATTTAAAATGAATGTACTATATTTCAGATCAATATACTTGTTTTCTTCAAAATATATCTTCTGAATATCTCTCCCCCCCCCTCTCTCTGAGGGTCTTGCAGGTTTAACCCTTTCATTGCTGTCTCCTTTTGTCTGCATTAAAGGATAGGAAATCTCTTAGCCCTTCTCTTCTATAAATTTGTATAAAGAAATAAAGGCAAAGAACCAGTTCATTTGTATTTCACTGACTATTTAGTTTTATATAATTATTTTAACAATACAATAAGATAAATTCAGCTGAATATATAACACTTTGAACTGCTAATGATAACTTTGCTATGATATGATGGCTTTTAGTTAGTATTATATTAAATAATCTGACTCAACTAACTGGTCAGTCTCCAACTGGAGACACCGTTTAAATTCATTTTGCCCGCCGTGCCCAGTTGTCCTTAAACCACCGAGGTGGCGGTGCCACCGGCTTGGGCCCGCACATTGCTGCTAGCAGCTATATTTATTCTTCTTCTTCTTCATTATTATTTTTTTTTAGGTTTTTGGCACTTTTGGGGCCCTTAACATGCACGAAAACTCTTGAAACTTTGCACACGCATTGGAACCCGCGGCGATTACGATTTCACAGAGGCTGGGACCCGGGCGTGGCAGAGGGGCTCGACAGCGCCCCCTTGAATGGGTCTGAAAACTTGGTCCATATATCAAACTCGCTTGCACATATTGGTATGAAACTCGGTACACATATAGACCTTATCGGGGCTGACAACTTTCGTGCTCTAAGTTGTTCGCCGCCTCAACAGGAAGTGAGCTATTATGGGTTGTTTGAAAAACGCATGCTCTGGAATTTGATATACTCCTCCTAGGCGCTTAATCCGATCAACACCAAACTCGGTCAGCATGAAGTCAAGACATTGATGACGCAAAATTGCCAGGGGATTTTTGATATCTCAAACGGTTTGCCCGTGGCGAGGCAACGAATTTATGGCGAGAAAAGAGAAACAGGAAGTGTGTTATAACGTCTGCATACATTTATTGTTTTTTATGAAACTTCACCTGTGTGTTCGTTGTAGGAGGCCGAGTACATGGATGTGACTATTATGAGTCAAAGATATAGCGCCACCAATTGGCAGCAGGAAATGTGTCACTTTCAAAATGCTTTGAGTTCACCTTCTTATTTTTACCCGATTTGCTTCAAACTTCACCAGAATAATGTCAAGACATGGCGAATGTAGACCTGTTAAAAGATCTTATATATTCGAAACACTGTTGTCATAGCAACAGATCAAAGTGTCAGATCAAAATATTTGTTTTGGATCGTTTTGAGACTCTTGGCATCTTTCAAATTGGATGAAACTCGGGCACTTTTGGGGCCCTTAACATGCTCGAAAACTCTTGAAACTTTGCACACACATTGGAACCGGCGGCCATTAGGAAATCACTGAGGCTGGGACCCGGGCGTGGCAGGGGGGCTCGACAGCGCCCCTTGAATGGGGTCCGAAATCTTGGTCCATATATCAAACATGCTTGCACATATTGGTATGAAACTCAAAACACATATAGATCTGATCGGGCCTGACAACTTTCGTGCTCTAAGTTGTACGCCGCCTCAACAGGAAGTGAGCTATTATGGGTTGTTTGAAAAACGCATGCTCTGGAATTTGATATACTGCTCCTAGGCGCTTAATCCGATCACCACCAAACTCGGTCAGCATGAAGACAAGATATTGATGATGCCAAATGTCCAGTGAATTTTTGATATCTCAAATGGTTTGCCCGTGGCGAGGCAATGAATTTATGGCGAGAAAAGAGAAACAGGAAGTGTGTTATAACGTCTGCATACATTCATTGATTTTTATGAAACTTCACCTGTGTGTTCGTTGTAGGAGGCCGAGCACATGGATGTGACTATTATGAGTCAAAGATATAGCGCCACCAATTGGCAGCAGGAAATGTGTCCCTTTCAAAATGCTTTGAAATCACCCTCTTATTTTTACCCGATTTGCTTCAAACTTCTTAATTACAATGTCCAAACATTTCAGATGTAGACATATGAATATCTTTGAGATATCTTAATTATTGTTGCCATGGCAAGACGTCAAACTTTAATAATATTCTTGGGTGTTTTTGAGGCTCTTAACAAAAACGGTCTCGTGGCTCCCTCTAGTGGACAGTATTGCACGTGCATCACATTATTTCTGTTGTTCTGTTTGTTCTACAATATACAAGCAAATAAACACATGAAAGACGTTCCTGTAGAGATCGCGAGCCTTGACAGTTTGATGATTTCTATGAGAGTAATCACAGATTACAGAAAGTCAGATATTTTGGTTTGAATATGGATATTTTGAATAATCAAGCTCTGTATTTTAAGAAAAACGGTCTCGTGGCTCCCTCTAGTGGACAGTAATGCACGTGTATCACATTATTTCTGTTCACTGAAAGAGGCAACGCCCCGTGTTTGACTGTTTGATGATGTCTGTGAATGATTACGAACTCATTTGTGTTTTTTACCCTTATAAAATAAAACATTCCAGCGATTACACAAGATTTAATCACAAGAATGTAATAAAAAGCTTAATTTTAGTTTAGAAGATGTTCTGTGACAATTATAGACGCGCCGTGTCTGAGAACCTTACCTTCCCGAGGCTCGTTCTTTCTCGCGTCTTTCAGAATCTTGTCATGCCTTTTTAATGTTCCTTTCAATTCTTTGAAATTGAAGTTTGAATTTTTATGTGTATGACTGTGTTAATGTGTTGACGCGGTGTGGCATCTGTGCAAACTTCGTTTCCTAATGGATTAAACAAAGAGCCGCGCGTCATTTCTCTCTAAGCAGTGATCGTGATCATAGACGGACAGAAAGTTTGCTTTCGTTTTACAATTAAGGCCTGTGCAAACTTCGATTTTCTGTGCAGTGCAGCGTCTCCTAATAATGATCGCGCCAATACAAATAATTACATCACATGCAGGGATTTAAAAAAAATAAAATTAAAATATAAACTTCTGCAAATAACTAATAATAAACTTCTGCACATGATGACAACATACTGATGATGCTAAATTGCGAACGATTATAGTACATCTCATATGGTGTTGCCGTGGGGAAGGTTTAAATTAAGAACAAAAAGGGAATTTAGAAGTTGTCAATTATTCATGAATAATTGAAATATACACACCAAATTTCTATATTTATTAGTACAAATATCATAAATAAACATTTTTTTTTTTTTTTTTTCATTTCAAGATGTATGTGTAAATTAAAATGAGGGGAAACAGTACTCTTAAAATTATTGAAATGATCAAATGAGCACTAGAGGGCAGCATATACCTATTTTTGAGATGACACTCAATGATAATTCATAACACTAAACAATATTCTCCTTTGAATTATACACTGTTTATTTCTATATACAATAACACTAACATTGAATAAGAAATTCAAACTTTTTTAATCTATGTAGTTTAACTCAAAAATAAGCACAATAATGTTCTGTTTAAGCACAAGATATAAATTTTTTTTTAATAATAACCAAAAGATGGAAGATAAATTCAATGGAATCTGGATGAATTTAAAATGAAAATACTACATTTCAGATCAATATATTTGTTTTCTTTAAAATAATTCTTCTGAATCTCTCTCTCTCTCTCTCTCTCTCTCTCTCTCTCTCTCTCTCTCTCTCTTCCAGGTTTAACCCTTTCATTGTTGTCTCTTTTTTTCTGAATTATAGAATCGGAAATCTCATAAAAAATAATTATATAGAACCATATAGTCAGTGCACGACAACTGAATTGGTTCTATGGCTTCAGTTTAATATTATGTAAAATTAATATTATTTAATATTATAATTATGTAATATTAACGTAAAATACCTTAAGATAAATTCAATGGAACCTGGATGAATTTAAAATGAATGTACTATATTTCAGATCAATATACTTGTTTTCTTCAAAATATATCTTCTGAATATCCCCCCCCCTCTCTCTGAGGGTCTTGCAGGTTTAACCCTTTCATTGCTGTCTCCTTTTGTCTGCATTAAAGGATAGGAAATCCCTTAGCCCTTCTCTTCTATAAATTTGTATAAAGAATTAAAGGCAAAGAACCAGTTCATTTGTATTTCACTGACTATTTAGTTTTATATAATTAGTTTAACAATATAATAAGATAAATTCAGCTGAATATATAACACTTTGAACTGCTAATGATAAGTTGGCTATGATATGATCGCTTTTTCTTAGTATTCTATTGAATCATCTGACTCGACTAACTGGTCAGTCTCCAACTGGAGACACCATTTAAATTCATTTTGCCCGCTGTGCACAGTTGCCTTGATGCCACCGGGTTGGCGGTGCCACCGGCTTGGGCCCGTCATCGCTGCTAGTTTTATATTTGATTACTTTAATTTCTGTTGTATATCTTAGCTGAATAATTATGCATTTAATTAGGTATTTTGTTATCAATGACAGTAGCTCATTGGAAAAGTATGGGAAATGCCCTTCATTGTGTTTGCACTAATAAATGCTGCTGCCTGTCAGCTGCAATCACCAATAATGTTCCATATATTTTTCTTCTACATCGTCATAAATATTGTTATCGCAAATTTTCTTGAAATCTTGTCATATAACTTTGAGGCTATATCGCCCTCCCCTAATGTGAATGATGCAGTTATATCACATAAAAGACAATTTCACTAAATCAATCAATTATTACTTGTTTAAGTCAAAATAAATTATTAAAATAATGATGCAAGAGAAGCACTTCTGATTTGTTTTTTTGTTTTTAAATTTTTTATAGCATTATTTTAATGGCACAGTGTGTTCATTTTTTTGTAGCATTATTTTAATGGCACAGTGTGTTCATTTTTTTGTTTTGTTTAAAGAGACACTACTGTGCAAAAGTATGGGGTCTGTAACACTTTAAAAGAAGTTAATACTTTTATTAAGCAAGGATGCATGAAATTTATTATAAGCAACTGCAAAGACAAATATTATTTTACAAAAGATTTCGATTTCATATAAATGCTGTTTTATCTTTATATTCATTAAAGAATCCCAAAAAAAGTATCATGTCTTCACCAAAAATAAAATACGCATCACAACTGTTTTTAACAATGATAATAATCAGAAATGTTTCTTGAGCAGCAAATCAGCATATTAGAATGATTTCTGAAGGATCATGTGACACTGAAGACTGGAGTAATGCCATCACAGGAGTAAATATATTTAAATAGAAATGATTAGAGCGGAAAAAAAAATAAAATGCTAGCACAACAAAGCTCCAAAAATGTGATAATTTGTGTGAGAGTCTATCATTAAATTCTTGCTGACATTATACATTTATTTCTGCTAAAAGAATAAAGGAATAAACCATTTTCCTTATATTTGGAAAGCAAGCCTTGACAGGTATGCATAACATTCATTGTTCCTCCTCACAGACATGTTTGCACACCTAAGGGATGTTTAGCTGTTAACGGCCTGTTGATGTAATTTGACACCACTGTGACTGTCACACTGACAAACACACTGTACTGTCATTGTAGAGGCTCTCTTAAGGGAGGTGCAAGTCTGCTTTTGTTGTTAATTTACCCTTTCTCTTTGTGTCCCCGGACCCTGGTGTGAGGGTACAAATCACAGTGAGTGTTCTTCACTCAAAAATAAGAGAAACCACAAAGTAGTATGCAAATATAGTTTTACAAATATTTTTACATAGATGTATTATTTTTAAAGCTTGATAACATTTCCATGACCTAAAACGTGAAGCATCATTATCAGATATTATATCAGTATTATTTTTTACTTTCACGCATAACCACGAGGGTCTACAGGGATTTTTTGCTTAACACAATCCGTTTTTTTGTTTGTTTTTTTTTAATTGTCTCGACACAAAAAAAGGCTTCATATGTCTTGGTTACACCACATTGACTTTTCAAACAAAAGACAAATATTATTTTATGATATTAAAAAAATTATATTATGATATTATTCTGTACAGGGAGTGCAGAATTATTAGGCAAATGAGTATTTTGACCACATCATCCTCGTTATGCATGTTGTCTTACTCCAAGCTGTATAGGCTGGAAAGCCTACTACCAATTAAGCATATTAGGTGATGTGCATCTCTGTAATGAGAAGGGGTGTGGTCTAATGACATCAACACCCTATATCAGGTGTGCATAATTATTAGGCAACTTCCTTTCCTTTGGCAAAATGGGTCAAAAGAAGGACTTGACAGGCTCAGAAAAGTCAAAAATAGTGAGATATATTGCAGAGGGATGCAGAAGTCTTAAAATAGCCAAGCTTCTGAAGCGTGATCATCGAACAATCAAGCGTTTCATTCAAAATAGTCAACAGGGTCGCAAGAAGCGTGTGGAAAAACCAAGGCGCAAAATAACTGCCCATGAACTGAGAAAAGTCAAGCGTGCAGCTGCCAAGATGCCACTTGCCACCAGTTTGGCCATATTTCAGAGCTGCAACATCACTGGAGTGCCCAAAAGCACAAGGTGTGCAATACTCAGAGACATGGCCAAGGTAAGAAAGGCAGAAAGTCGACCACCACTGAACAAGGCACACAAGCTGAAACGTCAAGACTGGGCCAAGAAATATCTCAAGACTGATTTTTCTAAGGTTTTATGGACTGATGAAATGAGAGTGAGTCTTGATGGGCCAGATGGATGGGCCCGTGGCTGGATTGGTAAAGGGCAGAGAGCTCCAGTCTGACTCAGACGCCAGCAAGGTGGAGGTGGAGTACTGGTTTGGGCTGGTATCATCAAAGATGAGCTTGTGGGGCCTTTTCGGGTTGAGGATGGAGTCAAGCTCAACTCCCAGTCCTACTGCCAGTTTCTGGAAGACACCTTCTTCAAGCAGTGGTACAGGAAGAAGTCTACATCCTTCAAGAAAAACATGATTTTCATGCAGGACAATGCTCCATCACACGCGTCCAAGTACTCCACAGCGTGGCTGGCAAGAAAGGGTATAAAAGAAGAAAATCTAATGATATGGCCTCCTTGTTCACCTGATCTGAACCCCATTGAGAACCTGTGGTCCATCATCAAATGTGCGATTTACAAGGAGGGAAAACAGTACACCTCTCTGAACAGTGTCTGGGAGGCTGTGGTTGCTGCTGCACGCAATGTTGATGGTGAACAGATCAAAACACTGACAGAATCCATGGATGGCAGGCTTTTGAGTGTCCTTGCAAAGAAAGGTGGCTATATTGGTCACTGATTTGTTTTTGTTTGGTTTTTGAATGTCAGAAATGTATATTTGTGAATGTTGAGATGTTATATTGGTTTCACTGGTAAAAATAAATAATTGAAATGGCTATAAATTTGTTTTTTGTTAAGGTGCCTAATAATTATGCACAGTAATAGTCACCTGCACACACAGATATCCCCCTAAAATAGCTAAAACTAAAAACTATTCAGCTTTGATATTAATGAGTTTTTTGTGTTCATTGAGAACATGGTTGTTGTTCAATAATAAAATTAATCCTCAAAAATACAACTTGCCTAATAATTCTGCACTCCCTGTATTATTTATATAGGTGTTACATTTCAGCAGGGATGAGTTTAGGCGAGGAACGTTATGCAGCAGTTTTTATTTTAAATAACCAAAACAAGAAGATGATTCACAAGACAATGAGGATGATGATAACAAGAACAGTCCAAAAAGGCAAATGCAAAGTATCATCCAGTCCTAGACAAAAAGCTTAATATCTAAAATGTAAACAGTGTAATATAATGTTACATCAGTTAATGTTGCATCCTTTTACGGTCATTTCAATATCTGCAAGTAAACTCAATTAGGACGCACTGTCATGGAAATCTGCAAAGCATAGTGAGCTCCTGTTTACTCTAATATATGTTTTTTTGACTCTTGATTTAGTAACAAAAGCATGAGTCCCTCTCCAGGTGCCTGTTGAGGTCATGCCGGGTTGTATTAACTGTCTCTCTTGCCACAGAGCTGAAGATGTGTGGCTAAACCTAATCAATTCTTGGAACGCAGTAATAGCGAGAGACAACCAGGGCAAGAGGTTGACAATTATGCAAACACTGTGGACTGCTTTAACAATGTCTTCACAAATTATCTTTAAGATGTTTATGCAAGGTCCCATTCAATTATGTCTTGGAGGCTTTTCAAGAGCATATCATGTTTTGTTTTGGCAGATAAAATATGAACCATGAGTGTGTTTTGTGGGATTGTATATGTGATTTGGAGTCAGGTTTAGGTTTCAATTTAGATTTAAATTAGACATACCTTCTCTGGATCCACTGCTATTTTGACCCACACACAGTGTGCGTTATTTGTGTACTGGATGGGATAATTGACCCTCCGCCGCCACTGTGTAAGAACATGGAGACATAGCAACAGTAACTAAAGGCGAGTCTTTGCAAAGGGTCATTTTGAAGAGGTTATATTAGAACCACAGGTCCTAGCTGTTGAGAGGGGTAAACAGTACAATGAAGTGAATGTAGGGCCGGTTTACTCCTCATTTTAAAAGGGATAGTTTGTAACGCCTTTAACTTTAACTTTTATTTACATTTAGTCATTTAGCAGATGCTTTTATCCAAAGCGACTTACAAGTGGAGCAATTAGGGGTTAGGTGCCTTGCTCAAGGGCACTTTAGTCATGGTATCGAAGGTGGAGAGAGTGCTGTTTATTCACAATCCCCACTATCAATTCCTGCCGGCGTGGGAATCGAACCGGCAACCTTCAGATTACAAGCCCGACTCCCTCACCACTAGGCCACAACTACCCTATTTAAATTATTTTTTATTTATTGCTACATGAAATAAGGGACCAACCAGACCAATCTAACTCACAAGCCAAGTATATTAAATACACGTACACAGAACATTCACAACTGAACATTTACATCAACATCTAACATCAAACAGTTGGAACCAGAGAATAACAAATGCAGTCCATCAACACAAAGCACAGTCTTTGGTTTACCATCAGTTAGTACCATAAGCTTTGCTCAGTCTTTGTTGAAAACGAAGAGGGAAACACAGCACTTAAATGCCAAGATGATTCCACAGCAAAGTTCAACTGGAAGAGAGCTTTGTCAAGGTTTGACGTAAAGCGTTGATTAGGTATAGTCGAGCAGCAAATGGAAATAAAATCTTAATTCCAATTGTCTCAGTGGTTTAAGCCCCCAAATAATCCATATGTGAAAGTGAAAGTGAAAGTCGTGACGTGTTGTCAAGTATGGTGACCCATACTCGAAATTGGTGCTCTGCATTTAACCCATCCTAAGTGCACACACACAGCAGTGAGTAGTGAACACACACATACACACACAGTGAACACACACCCGGAGCAGTGGGCAGCTATTGCGACAGCGCCCGGGGAGCAATTGGGGGTTAGGTGCCTTGCTCAAGGGCACTTTAGTCGTGGTATTGAAGGTGGAGAGAGTGTTGTTTATTCACAATTCCCACCTTCAATTCCTGCCGGCGTGGGAATCGAACCCGCAACCTTCTGATTACAAGCCCAACTCCCTCACCATTAGGCCACGACTACCCCCAATGCTCAGAAAATAAATCCACAATGAGCTTAGAACTCTAAACTTCCTCAAACAGGATAAAAAGGCCTCAAACACCATGAGGTAAGCTTCTCCATAAAGGTATAGAATTACTTCATGCCATTTCTCCTCCTTTGTTCCCTTAAATAGGTTAACCCATATATCAGTCAAAATATTGCGCCCCCTATTGCTCAGGTGAGTAATGACAATAAATCAAGTGGAGAAAATTACTGGTATATCAGTAACAGGAAAACTGTTAAAAGTTCACCCAAAAATGAAAATTCTGTCATTTACTCACCATCAAGTTGTTCCAAATCTTCATGAATTTCTTTCTTGTGAACACAAAACAGTTGATGGGCCCCATTGACTTCCATAATATATATATATATACATTTCCATAATATGTATATATATATATATATATATATATATATATATTCTTATTACCCTTATTCTTCAAAATTTCTTCAAAATGCAAAAATTGAAAATTGTCATCACAGTCATTGGGTCTCATTCACTAAAAATTGCGTGGATTATTTTGTATCTGTATGCACAGGAGTACTTCTCAGGAAAAATTTCCACCTAATTCACAACACGTGCATACGTGCATGAATTTGCTGTTCATCTCATTCTTATTTTAGTGAATTTGGAGTATTCTAAATGAGCGGCCGCGTGGACGAGGTTATATGTCCAAATAAGGACTTTCCGCACACTCTTTCCTTACAGGCTCACGTCACTCTCGCCAGACATGCCGCTGTTTAAAGACGTGCTCTCGCCTTATCTTCGAGCAGCGCCAAGTGTGCCATTCTCACCAGTTCTCACAATAAACACCTTTCATACAGACCCAGCGTACGAGTTGTTCCTATATTTTCTCGTAAATTTAGAATGATTTTTATTACGAAATTTTTGGGTGAATCACGATTTGTTCTGAAAATTGTTCCTACGCACATTTCACGCACACATCTGTGCGTACGCATGCTTAGTGAATGAGACTCAATGTCTGTACAAATTGCAGTATTTTTTTTTTTTATTTTTTCATTTTCATTGATCATAATACCAGATGTTAATCAATCTCTCTTTCAGGTATTACATGGAACTGGATGCTGTCCACTTTAGTGAGTCTAACAGCCCCAACAGCAGCTCAGACTCTGCAGTTGCATCCATCCCACCCATCAAACCCATCCTGAAGAAGACGTGGGTGCTGGGCGTCTGCGTCTTCTACGTCTTTTTCATCTCCATCATGATTTTCCCCGCCGTGTCCTCGGGAATCCAATCAATGAATAAAGACTCTGGAAACCCTTTGGCCACCACATACTTTGTGCCTCTGACTAGTTTTTTACTGTACAATGTTGCAGACTTCTGTGGTCGCCAGGTCACTGCCTGGTTGCAGGTGCCCGGCCCGACAAGCCGCGTACTGCCTTTACTGGTCATCTCCAGAACCGTCTTAGTTCCTCTGTTCATGTTCTGCAACTATCAGCCACGGTATCACCTGCATAATGTGTTCTTTGCACATGACCTCTTCCCCGTGGTCTTCATTTGTCTGCTGGGGATTTCTAACGGGTACCTAGGCACACTACCCATGATCTACGGGCCCAAAGTCGTGCCGCGCGAGCTGGCTGAACCTGCGGGTGTCGTCATGTCCTTCTTCCTCACGCTTGGGCTAGCTGTGGGTTCAGCCATCTCTGTGGCGCTGGTTCACGGGATCTGAGTGCCAGTGACTTTTAAAGTGTTGCCAAAGGACTGATCGTTTACACTACAACACTTTTGCCATTTTTTAAAAAAAAAATTTTCAATCTCTCATTTTTTGTTAGTCTTTATGCATTTTTAATGGTCTCAATGACATGGATATGTTTTTTATCTTTTAATATTAAAATGATTTTATCAAAATTCATGTTAGGATTCTATTGTCGTCTTTTAATAGAAAATATGTGGTCATGTTTAGACATTTTATAATAAAACATTTATAGAAAAAAACATTGTCTATTATTTTCCTTCCTTAATTTACATTTGTAAATTGGAAGGATGTTTAATGTTTTTTTTTTTTTTAAGTTTTGTTTAAAATGTTCTTATTGTGAAAGTACATGTTTAGTGTTCAATGCAAAAAACAAAACAAAAATAAAAATCCTTAGATACTGATAAATAAGCATTGCAGGATGCACTTCATTAAATTGGTTGTAAGAAGCCTGGACTGTGTAGAGCTGGAAACTAGACAAAGAAGCTCAGATGCATTTTGTATTTTGTCAAATATATTTTTTGATCATTTCTAAGTTTATTCAGTTAATTTTTCTATTCATGTAAGTGTTGAAATAAAGGTCAAGTATCATTATGATATATTTTTTTATATAATTAAGAATTATACTAAACATATACTGACCTTGCCGCACAACCATAAGGGTCTACAGCTTTTAATATATGTTTAATTAAGGTATATAATATACTATTTTATAGTTTTCTTGTCAGAACACTCAAAAACATTTTGATGTCCTCATCAATAGAAATTTACAAAAGTGATTTTTATATACACATAAAGCACATTAAATGCAAGTAAAATATATACTTTTAAGGTTTCAAAGTATTGGGACAATAAAATGTCAAAATGTGGGTGAAAAATGTAAAGTGTCACGCTTATATAAATATTGAAACAACATACTTATTCTGACCTGTATGTATTAAAATATATAAAAGAATAAGTGAGCATACTAAATACTATTGCATTTTAAATGAGTAAAAAAATATTGCTGACAAAAGTTTAAAAAAAAATTTAAAATTACAAGTAAGTAGCATTTGGGGTAAAAAATAATTAGTCTATGGCATAAATAGATTTTTTGTTATAAATATCCCTAACAAGATTGTTACATTGAATGACATTTTAGTGGGTGTCTTCTGTAAATCATGGTAAAAAATTAAAAATTAAACGACCAATTCTGATGAAAACAACAACAACAATTCAAAGCTGTTTGAATTGCTTATTGTTTGGATGCTTGAAACCCCTCTTTCATCTTTGACTGTCAGATATATATATATATATATATATAAAATACGCATTTAAAATACAAAATTTGAGTAACTGTAGCCTATTTCATTACAGTTACATTTTAAAAGGGTGGTAATCAGATTACAGTTACATCTGAAAAGTATTTTTAAGAGGGATCATAAAAATTTAGTTATTTTTATTTAGTACTGACCTTAACAAGACAAAATGACTAAATTTATTAAAAAAAAAATTGCCCAACTCTTAACTGTCCTGTCATGACCTGGATGATCCATGACTGTTTTCATGTTTTGTGATGGTGGTTTGTGAGTCATTTTATAATTGTAAAAAGGTCACTGCTAATTTTTCTCACAATTTGTTTTTTTCCCCCTCACAATTCTGACTTCATTTTCTCAGAATTGCGAGATTTAAACTCAAAATGGCAAGTTATAAAGTCAGAATTGGGAGATACAAACTTTTCTCAATATTGCAAGTTTTGCATAATTCTGACATTTCTCAATATTTTCAGTTTACATCCTATAATTCGGACTTTTCTAAATATTGCGAGTTTATCATAATTCTGACTTTTCTCAATATTTTCAGTTTATATCTCATCATTTTGACTTTTCTCAATACTGTCAGTTTTATCTCATAATTCTCACTTTAAAACTCACAATTGCAACTTTACATCACACAATTCTGAGGGGAAAAAGTCAGAATTGTGAGATGAAAACTTGCAATGACCTTTTTTGTGTTTGTTCCACACTTATTAGTATTCCAAAGTATTTAGATTAAGTTACTAAACTTGAGTAATGTAACGAAATACGTTACAAATGACTTTTTAAAGCATGCATTTAGTAATCTGTAGTGAAATACATTTTAAAAATAACCTACCCAGCCCTGTTCATGCATTTGTATGTATATCCTGTGTGATTGTGAAGTTGTGAAGTGCAGATATGGATATTTGAGATGCTGGTGGAGGTGCGAGTTAAAGCCCATCCACCCATACAGGACACGACACGTACATAACTGACCAAAAGCAGGACCACCACAAGTAGACTAAAACAAACAAAGGCATGGTATGTAAACACATATTTTTCTTTTATTATTTTTTTTTTTAGCGTTTTAATATTAAAAACGACCATCTGAGGGACCTGAAGCGACTGAAGTAAATTCTGAAGTTCTTTCTGCGGTCTTCTTTACCCCTCACAATTTGCGCACTAAACTAGTTGAAATTCTTATAACGTTGTTTAAAACGATGTTTAACAGCATTATTACACGAACAGAATAATGATACATTACACAAGTCATGTCACCGCTCTCTTCTTGAGCCCGAAACGGTAAAAAGTTGTATTTTGACGATTTCGCCTGCGATTATTGGACACCGGAACACATACTACGTACTAATACGTGATCAATTTTGTTATTCCTGATTTGTGTTTAGTCGCACAGGCCTTCTCTCTCACGAAATCCACTGACATTACAGTTTGCACGTCTGCCTTTGAAAGCATAACGGAAATGTTGTCTTGCCAGTAAAATGTCTTGCCAGGAAGTGAGCCAACCTAAAATCATCCGTCAGTTTTTTATAGTTGCTTTTCTTATCCCTCGTTTGGAATTCCGTAAATCATGAATTTAAAGTTTTACCAACAACAAATGCAGAATGTTTTTGATTCATTAAAATGAACCAACTCTTAAGAATCATTTGTTTGGGAGTTAGATTAAGCAGACTACTATGGCAAGCCGTTTTGACTTTTATTCATTTTCAGGATATGAACTTTCACCAGTTAAAATGTTAATTCTTGATATCAGGAATTACATTTCCACTAGTAACAATGACAATTTTTGATAACAGGAATTAGATTTCCACTAGTAACAAAGTTCATTCTTGATATCAACAATTCAATTTCCACTAGTAAAAACTATCATTCTTGATATCAACAATTGTATTTTTACTAGTGAAATCTCTCCATAGGCTGCCATTCAAATTCAATTGTTGATATCAGGAATTCATTTCTTACTAGTTGAAATTCCAGTTTCACATATCAGAAATACAATTCTTACTTGTAACAATGCAAATTTCTGATATCAAGAATTACATTGTTACTAGTGCAAATATCTATTCTTGATATCAACAATTGAATTGCTACTAGTAAAAATATTCATTTCTGATATCTGAAATGAATTCCTGATATCAAGATAATTTCTGATATCTAAAACTATGGCAAGCCGTTTTGACTTTTTCAACAATTGTATTTTTACTAGTGAAATCTCATCATAGGGTGCCATTCAAATTCAATTGTTGATATCAGGAATACAATTCTTACTAGTAACCATGCAAATTTCTGATATCAAGAATGACATTGTTACTAGTGCAAATGTCTATTCTTGATATCAACAATTGAATTTCTACTAGTAAAAATGTTCATTTCTGATATTATGAATGTGGTTGTTACTAGTAAGAAAGCCATTTTAGATATCAGAAATTATCTTGATATCAGGAATTCATTTTCAGATATCAAAAATGAATATTTTTACTAGTAGCAATTCAATTGTTGATATCAACAATAGACATTTGCACTAGTAACAATGTAATTCTTGATATCAGAAATTTGCATTGTTACTAGTAAGAATTGTATTCCTGATATGTGAAACTGGAATTTCAACTAGTAAGAAATGAATTGTTGATATCAACAATTGAATTTGAATGGCAGTCTATGGCGAGATTTCACTAGTAAAAATACAATTGTTGATATCAAGAATGATAGTTTTTACTAGTGGAAATTGAATTGTTGATATCAAGAATGAACTTTGTTAGTAGTGGAAATATAATTCCTGATATCAAGAATGATAGTTTTTACTAGTGAAAATGTAATTGTTGATATCACAAGTCCATATCCTGAAAATGAATAAAAGTCAAAACGGCTTGCCATAGGACTGCGCTGTTTAAACGATTCACTAGAATGAACCGACTCTTGAGATTCATTCGTTCGGGATTCGGACGCTAACTGATTCTCTATAAATAAACCACTTGATTTCACGTTGTTAGTTCAGCAGTGGTGAATCTTCAGCTCCAGTGAATAGTGTTGAAAACACGGTGTTTCATACTAAACAGTTATACTCGTTCTGAATAACCGCTTCACGGTTATTAACCCCAATCTTTACAGCAGTGCCGTACCATAACAAAAGCCAGGTTTATACTCTTGTTCCTACTCCAGGAAGTGACATCATTTTTATGGTACAACAACAGCACGAGCATCAGTAAGTCGTAGTAATGGATTTAATAAATGTTCTTTGCTAAGACGTGGTTTTTCTAACTTTAAAACTTGATATTGTTTTGATAAAATGACAGAAATCTTCCCAAATGTGGTTATAATATGAAAACCCTTATGAGAGCTAATCATCATTGAGCAATGCCTCTTTATTTCCATCCTTACCGGTATCTTGAGCATTTTCTTGTCATAGTATTGGCTAATAGTTAAAGATATTATAATATATTAATAAAGCCGAATATTTATGAAGTGTACTGTTTTAAACACACAAGTATAAACATAAGTAGATTCATTTTCAAGAGGGACAATATGTTTGACACATGGCATACCATGGACATTTACTGCGTTGATCACTTTTTCCTTCAGGAATGATTTTCTGCAAATAATTACTTGAACTTTTTTTGTGTGGATGTTTTAAAAACACTTTACATGTTATCAGTGGTGGAAATGAAATGTAATTGTTTTGGTTGTTTATTTAAATCTCCATTCATCTCCTGCAGACAGAAGAAGGCATCATGCTGGATGAGGTGGTTGTGAGCGACACGGAGGAGTTCCAGACTCCAGGCCCCACTGTCTCCTTCCATCATCTCCGTTACCGTGTCAAGGAACGATTAGGAATGTTTAGCAGGCAGTGGGTTGTAAAGGAGATTCTCAAAGATGTCAGGTAATGGTTTGTACGGTGGCCGAGAGAGCTCAACGCGCTGCGAATAAGAAAACACATGCAAATAAAAAAAAACGTGATCATCAGTTTGACAACACATGCAAACTCAAAAACGCGCTGCATATGCAAAAACGCGCTACATTTACAAAAAGCGCTGCAAAGAGCACAAAACACAACGGAAATGTTTCAAGGGGGACCCTAAAAAGTGACGGACCCTACTAGGACGTGTGTCCAAAACCAGTTCAACTCACCCTTCACTCATTCACTGATCCCTATATAGTGCACGGCATTTGAGTGCACAATGTGTTCACAATCATGAAGTACTATAAAAACTGCAAACAAAAATAAACAAGTGTACATTATTTCATGTATTTATTATTTTTAATAAAGTGTTTTTCAGTTTGCTAGAAACTCACGCTCACAGATGACGTGTTAGTCGCACGCCCTCTGGCGGCCGTTACGATGACGTCACATTAGTACGCTACAGATGGTTAACGAATATTTTTAAATCATCCACTAAATTATCATCTCTTAAAGTTGAATGAGTGAACAACAATGCCACATATTTCTGTTAGTGAAACACATTATATTGAATTAATGCCTACATAATATATTTTAATATTTTTTAGTCTGTGCTGTTGTCAACATTTCCATTGTGTTTTGTGCTCTTTGCAGCGCTTTTTGTAAATGTAGCGCGTTTTTTGCATATGCAGCGCGTTTTTGAGTTTGCATGTGTTGTGAGGATTTGCAGCACATGTGTTGTCAAACTGATGATCACGTTTTTTTAAATTTGCATGTGTTTTCTTATTCGCAGCGCGTTGAGCTCTCTCGGCCACCGTAGGTTTGACATGTTTGGACACAACTACAGGTTCTTTAAGCATTAACCTGTAGGTCATGAGAAACATAAATTCAAACTTTTTACCTCTGGTCAAGAGTTTGGAATCATTAAAATGTTTTAATTTTACTGAGAGAAGTCTCTTATCATCAAGACTACATTTATTTGATCAAACATAGTAATATTGTGAAATATTGTTACAATTTAAAATACTCGATTTCAAAATATTTGAAAAAGTAATTTATTCCTTTGACGCAAAGCTGAATTTACAGCATCACTACTGATAATTCAGAAACTATTCTGCTCAATTATTATCAGTTGTTATTGGTGTTCAATTGAGAAATAAATGGTGAATAAAAAGTTCAAAAGACCAGCATTTATTTGACATCTCTTGTAACATTATAAATGCCTTTACTGTCACTTTTGATCATTTTAATGTGTCCTTGCAGGGAAAAAAGTATTAATTTCTTTTCTTTTCTTTTTTTAATGTTACTTGCCTCAGATTTTTTAATGGTAGTGTATTAGTTTTCATATTAAGCATCACAGTTTTCAACATTGATAACGGTATTGCTAAGAAATGTCTCTTGAGCAGCAAATCAGATTTCTGCAGGATCATGTGACACTGCAGACTGGAGTAATGACGCTGAAAATTCACTGTTGCCATCACAGGAATAATATGCATTTTAAAATATATTAGAAATTAAAAATTAATTTCTGTGCTTTTTGTGTACCTCAAAAGTAAGGGACATTAGATCATTGTCTGCATTAATATCAGCCATCCTGTTCTCTAAATGGCGAAAACTCATATTGGCCATCCACCATTACTTTATATAGTTAATATCAGCTGTGTATGAAGAAGTGATGTACAGTTCACAGCTGCTCGCAATCCAAAGAACTCCTTGTCTTGTTGAAATCAGTCTAAAAAGTGTTGTTTTTCAGGATTCATTTGGTTTATTTGTTGCAGTGGTATCATGACCCCTGGAATGAATGCTATAATGGGCCCTACAGGAAGTGGAAAGACATCGTAAGCGGAAGTTCATTTACTTTTGTTGCTTCAATCTAATAGCATGTGTGGTTGCAAAAATAATTCTGAATCTAATTGCATTAGACAACTTCAAAGTAAGTGAAAATTCGTTTTAAAGAAAAATATCACAATCACAGGTTTCATGAAAAAAATATTTACAAATTAATTTTATTTTTGTTAACCACTACAAAAAAAAATGAATTGGCTCAGAAATGAGAAGTTATTCAGGAGAGAATTTTTATTTATTTATTTTTTGCAGATGTACTTTTGAGCATCTCTGTCTTAAAGGATAATTCACCCAAAAATGAACTTTCTCTCATCATTTTCATATCGTTCCAAACCTGTACGACTACAATGAAAGAACAGTGTAGTTTGGACTTTTACCTTAAAGTGTTAAAATTTTATTCATTTTCTTTTCATTTTTTTGTTAAACCTATCTATTTTAAGTAGTTAACTGCATACAAGGGTAACACTTTACAATAAGGTTCATTAGTTAAACATTAGTTAAAGTATTAACTAGCATGAACTAACAATGAGCAATACATTTGTTACTGTATTTACTAATCTTCGTTAACGATAGTCAATGAAAATTTAGTTGTTCATTATGTATTCATGTTAGTTTAAATGTTACAAAAAGATTAATAAATGCTGTAAAAGTGCAGTTCATGTTAACTAACATAGTTAACTAATGAACCTTATTGTAAAGTGTTACCGCAATAATTAATTGTGTCTGTCTTCAGGCTTCTGGATGTCATTGCGGGACGGAAAGATCCTAAGGGCTTAAAATCAGGTCAAGTTCTGGTTGACAACACCATCGTGACCTCTGACCTCAGACTCCGCTCTGCATATGTAGTTCAGGTGGGGAGACAAAATTCTCTAAAGAATCGATAAATGCATTATTGTTCAAAAGTGTGGGGTCAGTTAGGTTTTTTATGTTGTGGCTGCATTCATTTGATCAAAAATACAGCAAAAACAGTAATAAATTAAAGCTGCAAGCAGGTTAACTGTCAGGTTTTTTTTATCAATTCAGTATGTCCTTGCTGAATAAAAGTATTAATTTCTTTAAAAAAAAAAAAAAATCATACTGAACCCAAACTTTTTGAACGGTAGTGTGTATAATGTTGTATTTTACACAGAATGACTTTGTAGGGGATTTTTACAGTTAAAGACCCAAAAGACCAGATATGATTAATGAAGACCTGGAGTCAGAGTTTAAAGAAATCAATTGAAGAAAATTTAACTGAAGAATAGTTTGCAGTTTCATCAGCAGAAGCAGCTTCAAGTCTCACAAGGAGTTTGTATGCCGCTCTCTCTCTCTCTCCCGTACATTCACATTTCCACAACAATTATACTCTGACAGAGTCCACTAACTAACATTCTGATTGGTTTAGAAAACTAGACAAAACTGGTAATTTTCCACACATGGACAGATAGTCAGAAGCAAATCTCCTTCCTTCATGATGCTGACGATCGGACCCTGAACTTAGGGACAGAATGTCCTGTTAAATCAGGACAAGGCTTCGGCAGGTCTCAAGCAGAGTCCCAGTTGTCCACCAGTACCCACAAAGCACCTGTACAGAACACTGAGCGCACATACAAAGATGCACATGATTCACAGCTTCTTCAAGGCTGAAGTTGATCTGAGCTCAAAACATACTGATAAGTTGTACTTTTCTCTCAGTGAGAGGTACAGACAATATACATCATTATTTTCTAGTGTTTGAAAATGCAAAGGAAAATAAATGTTTTAATATAAGTTGAAGTTATTCAAATAATTAATACTTAGAAAGATAAAGGTTGATTAATAACTTCATGATAAATCACTCAAAATATATATATTGAAGCGGCAGTGGATTCCAGAATCCACCCCTTCAGCTTGCTAAATTATTGGAAGCAAATGGGATGAAATCATAATCATTTCCTTTTGTTTGTCTTTCAGAATGACGTTCTGATGGGTACTCTGACCGTAAGGGAGAACTTGGCATTCTCTGCCAATCTTCGTTTGTCACGAAAGGAGTGTTCCTCGTCTTACAAAGAGATGAGGGTGGATTCTGTCATCCAGGAGCTCGGCCTCAAAGATTGCGCAGACACTAAGGTAATGGACTTCAGCCTCGTGAAGAGGAATGTTGAAAATGTTTTGTTGCGTCGGTATGAACAAAACATGAGTGTGTGAAAGAACTGGGTCAAGTTCACATTGGCTTACGTCACACAAAAAAATATTTCTAAAACATCAACAATAGGGTTTGGCACTATGTCATTATATACCATGTGACGGTTTGTGTGTGTCCTTCCGTACTGACAGGACTTTATATGGGCTTGTTTTCTTTCAGATTGGGACGATGTTTTTACGCGGTGTTTCTGGTGGAGAGAAGAAGAGGTGCAGCATCGGTATGGAGCTCATAACCTCCCCCTCCCTCCTGTTCCTGGATGAGCCCACCACAGGCCTGGACGCCAACACTGCTAACTCCATCATGGAACTGCTGCAGAAGTACCTCACGCTCTTATCAAATATACCTACTTCCTGCTGTAAACGCAGTGTTTTTAGGTTCACTACAAGTGAGATTTCAAATAAAACACACTTTCTTCTAACCCATATTTAGAAAATGAAAATTTCCTGATTATTTACTCACCCAAACGGCATCCAAGATGTATATAACTTTCTTTTTTCACCTGAAGAGAAATTAAAGTTTTGGAGGAAAGCATTATGGGATTTTTCTCCATGTAATGCAAGTGAATGATGCCCAATGTAGACCATTTTGAGAGTCTTATGCAGCTTCAAAGGGCTCCACACAACAATGGATTTTTCAGAAAAAAACCCAACATTTTACCTACAAATGCTCGCCTTGGTCTAGCTCTGAGAGGCACGCTCATGACGAGACTGTTGAGTTCACAACCTTTTACATGACGAATGCACTTTGGGATGGGAAGGTGACACGGCAAGAATTCACCATGTAATGGAGGAGAGCGGCAAGAATTGTTTACAAGTGTGGAGAATGAGCGCTGTCCAAAACGAATGATCATTCCTGTATATTAGTATTTGTTTCAGTTTATTGTTAAAAATGTTCTGTGTGTATCTTGGATGCCTTAATGGTGCAAAACCTAAAAGATTGCTTTCACAGTTTTGGAAAAAAACGTAAACGATCTTGTGCGATTGAAGCTGTGGTTGCTCACGCTACAAGGCAAGCATTTGTGGGTAATTGTTTTGCTGGAGAAGACCCTTATTCGTCATCTGGGGTTGTGTGGAGCCCTTTGAAGCTGCCTTGAAGTGGATTTTGGACTGCCAAAATGGTCTACATTGGGCACTATTCACTTGAATTACATGGAGAAAAACCCTGGAATGTTTTTCATCGAAACCTTAATTTCTTTTTGGTTGAGGAAAGAAAATTATATACGTCTTGAATGTCCTTGGGGTTAGTAAATAATCAGGAAATTTTATTCAGTTTATTCATATTCATTCCTTTTATCCTATAAAGCCTTACAAATGAAATAATAGTCAGAAAGAATGTTTGTTTGTTTTTTTAATGTAACAGTTAACTGAACTTTTAGGACAAAGTCTTAAAAAAAAAAAAAAAAAAACATTTTTTATCGAGTATCATATTTGATACATCAGGCTTTTGTGGCTCTTATAGTATGATATATTGAGAATATGGAGCTCTTACTCAAGGAGGAATAAACACCTTAATTTTATTTCAGGGACCCAAACAAAAATATGAAATTTGGTGCAGTTGCCGATATTTAAATGGACACTTAAGATGAAATTCTGATAGCATGTAATGTAAATCCATAAGATTTTTATAGCACTTCAGCAGATTATTTAAAATGCATATAAATATCTGTTGTCAGTCGATATCTCCCAATAATATGTCTTGGTAAGATTATATTTAAATGGTTAATTTTATGACTAAAGCTCTAGTTTTTATTGTGGGGCTAAACGTATAATGCAGTGCAATAAAATGATGGTTGAGAAAAGCCTGATTTATCATATTTGATACTCACATTTTAACATGATTTTTTTTTTTTTAACTAAGTATGGATAGTCAAGTAAACCTAGGCTGCTTCATTGCAATAAATTTTCATCTTGAAATGTTTCTAACAATATAAAATATATTCTTGCATTCATTTTTTTTAAAAAAAATCTGTAAAGATTTAATAGCAAAAATACGTGTGTACCACGACCTGAAGGTGCATGTTTAGAGAATTGTATGAAAAGAACTTTTAATAAAAAATACAAAACTATTAATCAAGGCATCCAGTCGATTGTGTACACAAGGTCTTTCAGCAAAGTTTTGATCATGTTGATAATTTAGAGACATTAGAAATTTGTGTATCAAATATGATACAGTAGGCATTATAAGGTTAATATGCTGAGACAACAAAAAGCCTTTTTTAGGAAACTTCAGGCTTTTCATAAAAGTGTGTTTTGGTCTTTCAAAACATTCTTTGAAGTGCTTTTAAAAAAAAAGTACAAGTTTCATATTTCCGCTTTGAATCCCTCTGGTGCATTCTATTCTATTCCATTCTATTACTGTGCTTCCAATTGAGGGACAAGTCAAAATAAAGATGTGTGGTAAATGACAGCCTGTCACAGATTAGTTTAAATTATACTGAAACTCATGGAAAATTGTACAACATGTAACGTGTTTTCACCGTCAAGGTTTCTGTACTGTAGCTGTCAGAAAGCACAGTCACGTACAAGGTGTTTTCTGTCAGTTTTGATCGTGGGCAAGTTAGAGATTGATTGATGTTTTGATCATTTCCTTAGAACCCGTGTGAACTAGTTTTTACTCTAGCTTTTTACACTTGTTGTTTTGTTACTCAGGCTCTCCAAAAAGGGTAAGACCGTCATCTTCTCCATTCACCAGCCACGCTACTCCATCTTCAAGCAGTTTGACCACCTCACCCTCATGAATAAAGGAGAAATCATCTACGCTGGGGCGGCCGACAAAGCCATTACATACTTTGATGACTTGGGTACTGAGATATATACTGAAGATAATCTAAACATTCAAATGCAAATGAGTATTGATTTGCTAATTACATCATTGCATGTCTGCTAAGATTGTCAAAACTTGTGTTATAGGTTACAAGTGTGAGCCATTCAACAACCCGGCAGACTTCTTCCTGGATGTCACAAATGGAACTGTCCTTCCTCAAAATCCCAATAATAAATCGGGTACTTTTTTATTTATATTATAAATACTTTTATTCAGGCTGGAAACATTAAATTGATCCAAACTGACAGTAAATACGCTTATGTTAAAAAATAAATGCTGTTCTTTTAAACTTTCTATTCACTTTGTTATGCAAATAACGATATGAAATGTTCCTTGAGCAGCAAATCAGCATATTAGAATGATTTCTGAAGGATCATGTGACACTGGAGTAATGGTGCTGAAAATTCACAAGAATAAATTACAAGACAAAATAATCACAAGATTAAATATATAGATATAAGTTGTTATATAATTATATATATTATTGATATTATAGTTTTTACTGTATTTTTATCAAATAGTGAGCATTCTTAGTGACATAAAAACATATAACATACTTATTATCAAAAATTGTCATACTATAAAATAGTTCAAATATAATTTATTTATACTTTTTGCGGCATAATACAAGTTAAGGATACAAATTTGAATAAAAAGAGAAATTGTCCAAAATAAAATCACCATCTCAAATGAGCAGTACCGGAGACAGGTTGTATCATGTGTATATACTCTATGTAGGGGATTTTTACAGTTAAAGACCCAAAAGACCAGATTTGATAAATGAAGACCTGGAGTCAGAGTTTAAAAAAATAAATTGAAGAAAATTTTACTGAAGAATAGTTTGCAGATTCATCAGCAGAAGCCAGCTTCAAGTCTCACAAGGAGTTGGTAGGCCGCTCTCTCTCTCCCGCACATTCACATTTCCACAACAATTAAATTCTAACAAAGTCCACTAACTAATATTCTGATTGGTTTAGAAAACTAGACAAAACTGGTAATTTTCCACACATGGACAGATAGTCAGAAGCAAATCTCCTTCCATCATGATGCTGACGATCGGACCTTGAACTTAGGGACAGAATGTCCTGTTAAGTCAGGACCAGGCTTCGGCAGGTCTCAAGCAGAGTCCTGGTTGTCCACCAGTACCCACAAAGCAGCTGTACAGAACACTGAGCGCACATACAAAGATACACATGATTCACAGCTTCTTCAAGGCTGAAGTTGATCTGAGCTCAAAACATACTGATAAGTTGTACTTTTCTCTCAGTGAGAGGTACAGACAATATACATCATTATTTTCTAGTGTTTGAAAATGAAAAGGAAAATAAATGTTTTAATATGAGTTGAAGTTATTTAAATAATTAATATTTAGAAAAATAAATGCTAATTAATAACTTCATATTGAAGCGGAAGTGGATTCCCAAATCCACCCCTTCAACTATATATATATTTAGCATGGCTGTAAGTCTACATTGACCAATCAGAACGCCGAACTGGAACTGTCTATTTAGGGTTACATTTGAGTGAACATAAAGTAGTGGCAATAAGTGATGTCTGGCTTGGAAAATTGACATCTTCGTGTGCTTGTGCTTGGGGTCAATTGTTTTATTTGCGATAATGCAATGAAACGGCAAATTGGAATTTTTGGCCAGGCTGACATACAAAGAAATTATGAACACATTCAAAAACGAGAGCGAACCAATGAAAAAACTGACTATGTTATAGTTGTGTGCTTTTTTTCCTGTGAGCTTTTCATTTTTCTGTGTATTCATTATTTGGATAGTAATATAAAACCTGTACCTTTTTCTTTGCCAAATAATTTTGTCAGATAAATACCTTAACCAAATTTAGTCTTTTGTTCTTCCCAATTATTTAAAAACATAAAATCATTTTTTCATTGTTTAATTTAACTTGTATGGTCATTAAAAACATATCCCCTCTGGACATCACTGTTACCACTACTGAATATCATTCTTAGTTCTTCACATGGACATTTTTTGTATTATTTTAGTCATGGTAACTAATATTGTTTTTTAAATTCGTGAACTACTATGTATCCGCTAACCATCCATGTTTGGGGTGTTCTTAGAAAAGTATAGCAACGGTGACGAGATTGTGGAAAATGAGAACCCTCTGGCAGTAATTTACAAACAGTCCCCTCATTTCATCAAAGTGAAAGACCAACTCAACCAGATTTCAGATGGGCTTGACCCTGAGGACACTAAACGTGACAGGGTCGGTTACGCCACACCTTTCTATTACCAGGTACGTAGAAGCAACTGGTTAGCTTTACCTATATTAACTCATCAGGTAGATAACCGAGAATAGCATCAATAGATGACCTTTTATAATTGATGAACTTTACACAGTTATTGAACTAACTGAATCAACACTGCACTGATTTAAGCTGAATAATGACTGTATACAATTGTTTTTTCACAGAAGAATGTCTGTTTGCAACATTGGTCTTGTTTACACCTGATGTTAAGATGCGTTTTGGTCGATCGGATCACGAGTGGATGCAGGTGTAAACGCTGTGTAAAACATTTTGAGCTTGTCCACTTTCGACCACTTCTAGAGTTAATCGAAAACGTATGTGTTCGAACAGCCACAAAAACACCACCTACTCTCCGCCTACTGACCTAATGCATTAATATTATGGGAAGTGCGCTATCCAGATGGGATTTATACTTTGTTGGCTTGAGACATAAGTTTGGTTTGTAGAGGAAAACGTACCAAACACCCTATCCTTGAAGAAACCAGGACAGAAGTGGTTGGAAGTGGACAAAACCGAGACAGATTGAAACCACCAGGTGTAAACGGGAATGTGTCTGCCTGGTCTACTTGTGATCCGATTGACCAAAACACATCTTATTATCAGGTGTGAACAGGCATTGAATCATTGTTAATACCTGTAAAGCTACTTTGAAACAATCTGTATTGTAAAAAACACTACCGGTATATAAATAAAGGTGACTTGACTTCTGTACATTTGTGATGAGAAAATGTCTGTTGCAGCTCCTTTTGGTGAGTGGCCGTACAGTAAGAAACATCTTGAGGAATCCTCAGACCTCCTATGCCCAACTCTTCCTCAACATTTTCTTTGGTATTTTAGTGGGGCTGATCTACTACCAGATCCCACACACTTTACCAGAGGCTCTTCAGAACAGGTGAGTACCTTCTACCAGATCCATGGCTCAAAATCTTCATTGGGTTCTCCTAACTTAACTTTTTGCCACCGTTTTTAAATTCGTATTCATGGTATGT